>JACCGJ010020633.1:0-34453 GCA_013407085.1 Atriophallophorus winterbourni
TTAGTCGGTGCATAGGCAGCAACCACAAACAGGTCGCGGGATTGGTTGCGAAATCGGCCTCTTTTGCACGAACCCTGTAGTCTTACTGCACAAAGGCGACTGTCGACTGGGATCCAGTCTAACAGTGCGACCTCAGCTCGCTCACTCAAGACGATTCCGACACCAGCTCGACCAGATACCATGGCATCGTCATCAGTGGACAAGCGTAGATAGTGTGACTTACGTAAGTTCGAAGGGTTAGACAATCGTGTAACTGAGCTAGAGTTATGCATGCGTGTTTCCGACAAACAGCACACATCGACGTCGAGGCTATCAAGCGTGCGAGCCAAGGCTGCCTGCTGTCCGATGATAGCTAAAGTCCGTACATTAAACGCAGCTAATTTGAATGGTACGCGTGGGCGGAAGAACGCTCTGGAGGCATTCGAGGCAGGCAAAATATTCGAAGTAGCTGAATTTGGAAACCTCGATGAACAAGCTGCACTTCTGTCAGGGCTAACCAAAGAACCACAAAACGGAAAACAGTTATTGAAAAAGTTTGCATGCAGTGTGAGATCATGTAAAGCATTTTGAGCAGAGAGCAAAGAGCTTGAGAGCAGAGAGCGTGAGAGCACGGGATCTGTCATTTTTACCTTTATTTTCATAATTGCTTGTGGGCGTGATACTACCCGGTTGCCCAGGCCGAAGTAGGGGGTTAGCTTAGGGGGGCCCACCCGGAGCCTTTGGCTAAAAAGCCTGAACCACAAGGCAGTGGCTTGAGACTGAGTTTGTCTGACCTCTATCCATCGACCTTCCTGGTATGAGTAGCTCTGCTGGCACCAAAAGGCACCACCCAGTATAGCTCAATGGGTCATGAAGGTACACAAACCATCGCACCACGTTAAGGTCCAGTCTCAGCGCGACGGCCAGTCTCAGCGCGACTCGAGTTATTAAAAATTTTGACACATATGCATCAGAAAAAATTAACTTCAATAGACGGTTGTGTCCAGAGCGGGGACCTAATCGAATAATTTTATTCAGAAGCAAAGCTGGTTCGTCGGGGTCTAACATTGTGTCAGTCATCAAACGCACAAATTTCAGGTGGTGAAAATATCTGTCCTGAGCATTTTCCCTGGGACATTCGGGTATGCGGAATACCAATAGAGTTTGACGTACCTGTTCACTCCTAATCAGTTTTGAATTTTTGTGGGGAAGATCGGGAGCCATTTTTTTAAGATTGATCACATTATTTTCCAAAGGTTTGCAAGTCTGTCTGAGATAATCGGTTATCGCTATTGCAATTTTTGTGAACGCCAAAAAATGTAATAATTTCGTTCGCGCAACGATTCCTTTTGGGAGTGGCGTTTATCAAGAGTTTATTGTTCGAATCATCGAACCCTTCTAGGGTGAAGAAAGTTTACATTGGCGGTTTGCTGGATACCGTCACAAAAGATGATCTCATGCATGAGCTTTCAAAATACGGCGACGTTGACGACGTATGGATTGCTCGAAACCCTCCCGGTTTTGCATTTGCGTAATATGTAAAATCGACAGACGCGGAAAAAGCAGTACGAGCGTTAGACGGGCTTAACTTATGCGGCTCGCGAGTGCGTGTAGAATTTGCAAGGATGGATCGTTCTGGCAAAGGTTCAAGCTTTCGTGGTTCACGTTCAGTCGCTCGTGGTCTATCGCGTCGCTACGCTTCACCAAGACGAGGAGGAAGGTATTCGCCTCCATATGAAGGTTCTCGCTATCCTTACGATCAAGGAAATATGTTCTACCCAGATATTGCGAATGCGATGGCTACAGGATTTCCCTACGGTGCTTATCCGCCAGTAATGCCTTTCATACCACCGGAAGACATCCGTGGCTTCCCTGGATCTCGACGTCGTTCATCCATACTGTTTGCGTAACCGCGAAGCCTAACAATCACTGCTGGTTATCTTTTTCTTCAGCCGGGGAGAATGTCATGAATCTACGTTATACTTTTGAACAATATTGATTATGTATACATTCTTCTTCGTAACTGCATAACTCCTCTCCATTTCAGCTGTCCTATTCTGATTCTAGACAAGTAAAGCGCTATATCTATCAATCGTCTCGTTCTATCTGACTGTTGTGATTCTATAACTGCGTTACACCCTAGTTGACGATACTACGGCCGAATCGCTTGCGGAGCGCGTCCGCTCAATCGGAATTTGTGGAGTGGATTGAAATTTCTTATTGGCTGGTTTATCACGTGTCTCGCGAGCAACAGGCGATGCAGAGAAAATGTAGTCGATCAGTTGAGTGTTTCTGAATATTCATGTAAATTTCTTGACTGATTTCTGCACATTTTACATGTTCCCAATTGTCACACATCACATTGCACGGCTTGATCGATGGGTGTGAAACCAGCTTTCGTTGAGCTTAAGCCGCCAACTCCATCAAGCGTCATTACTCCCCAACCACAACCGCCGTGTTATCCTCATGCGCCTACCTCCCCCATGTTCATCCAATCCTCCGGTCCCATCTACCCCCGTTCAAACTCGAACCGGTAGACATGTGCATTGGCCCAAACGTCTTGCTGACTATGTGACCTCATGAACATTTCGAGTGTATGTTATCCTTCTTTCAAGCATAACTAACGCTCTGGTGGAGGAGTATTGTAGTGAACTACTTTCACTTTGTATCTTCGTATTTTGTACATACACATTTTGTCCTTTTATGGCCATGTATACTTCATTCGAATTAATTCTTGTACAATATATAATTCTTGGCGGTTGAAATAATTTCGAACTCTCGGACTTCGTCTTATTCCGTGGTTGCGAAGTTTGCGTGCGTCGCCGCGTGCCGGAATTGTGATTAACGGATCCTCCAACATTTTAGCGCATTTTGCACTTTGGAATTCATCTCTTAGATTTTCCTGTGTGGAGTATCTTGCTATCGTTGGACTTTACTGGATCTTTCTTTGGACATTTGCTCCTTTGGTCTTTTAGTAAGTTCATTCCATTTTGTTGTATTGTGGGTAGTGCAGACTTATTTTTCTTTGGCCCACTACAGGTGTCACAAATTCAATGCAATTTAGTTCAGTTGGCAGACTGTAAATGGCGGACAAGCCAATAGAGGGTCCAAGATTTCTGTCGGCGCCCACCACTGCCAAAGTTGGTTCTTTGTTATTTGGTATCTTGGTCGCATGTGATGATAAGTCAGGTGTTTTCCACACTGTCTTTCGCTCCCAGGTATTTGTAGCTGCGACTGGGAAAAATGGAAAGGGTCTCTTCTTCTTCTTGATAGACAACAGGGGGTCAAGCCCTTGTAAGCCGCATCTCTTTATATCAGCAACATAGTCCAGGAGAACCTCAGTTGAAGAAATCCTGCCCCGTGTTGTTCAGCTTCGCCGTGATTACAGGCAATACCTTATCCAAAAGTTGCTTGAATTGGTTTTCAGAGCTTGCTGATTTAACCTCTTCCGGATGCGCATTCCACAAGTTAACAATTCTTGTTGAGAGCGTGAATCCCTGTGGTAGGCGTAGTGTCCTTCGCTTTTGAAGCTTTAGAGCATGGCCACGGGTTCTTGAGTCCGTCACGAGGGAAAAACTCGAGCAGCTCGTCACCATAAGCTGCCAGTAATATGCCACGAGTTAGCAGCAGGTCGTAGCGCACACGCCGAATACTGAGCGACATAAGGATGAGGCGTTGAACTCTCTCTACATAATGAATTGATTTCAATCCTTGTACTCGTTTCGTCGCCCGCCTTTGCAATTTTTCCAACTGGTCACGTTCTCCTTTAGTTCGGGGATAGGTGGCTGGCAAACCATATTCCAAAACTGGTCTCACGTATGTGAATAAAGAATGCGAAACATTTGTGGAGTAATCGCCTAAAACGACCGTCTAATAGCCCACCATGCGCGGTTTGCAGCAGCTCACCAAGCCGGTGAGCGGTTAGCTAGAAAAAAATTATGCGTAAATTTAAAATAACATTTAAAACGAGACATTATATAATTGCAGTTTTGTGCAGTTTTTTCAATCGTGGTAAAAACCGTATAAATTTAAAATGAAAAACATTTTCATGCTAATTTTATCCACAGGCGACCCTCGTCGCCTAGGTCTTCAGGATTTTGACGGTTTGTATTAGGTCACCAGGTAGACGCCGACGTGAGAAGAGACCTAAAGAAATTATATGTTCCTCGTATGGTTTCCAAGGCATACTTTCAACCATCTTGGTAGCCAGAAGCTGGACCCTCTCTAGTAGTAATATGTCTCTTTGAAAGAAAGCGCTTCAGGTTTGCACGCAGTATTCTAAATGCGGCCTGACAATAGCCGTATCTAAGGGGTTAATCACTTCCGGCGTTCTACATGTCAGAACAGATTAAAGCTTAAAGTTCTACTCTAGCTCATTGTGCAGCTGCGGCACATTGTGCCGCACGTTTTGAAGTCCGCTGTTACGACTACACCTAAATCATTAACCTACTGAATATATTTAAAGTCGATCTTACCGCTATCTTACTGTAATTTTGACAGTTCAGTTCAGTTCAGTTCAGTTAGCACAGGACGATATGTGGCAGAGTCGCCAATCGAGCGTCCAGAATACTTCCGGTGGTAAGCCAAAAGAGCGTCCACCACTTCGAATAGTAGGTTCAATATTCTTCTGGTATGACTTTGGCTGGAATGCAACAGAAAAACTCCCTCACCCAATAGGTGAGGAGAGACATTAGCGCGTTCCAACGACAAATTGAAGAACAACTATAAAATTAGGGATAAAAATTGGGAAACACAGAGCGCCAGATCGAGTCTAGTCTATCTTTGAAGCACGTTACTGAAGTAGAACAAACTACCTCTTCGGGCAGACAGTTCCAATGATTCACTACCCTTTCGCTAAAGAAGTGCTTACGTGCATTTGACCTGACATGTTGCTTTGCCAGTTTCAGTGAATGGCCTCGAGTACCTAACACTGGCGCAAGAGCATACATATCAGCCGGATCAATAGAACTAAAGCCTCTAACGATTTTAAAGGTCTCGATCAGATCCCCACGTAGTCGCCTTCTTTTTAGCGAGAAGAGATCTAGACTCAACAGTCGTTGTTCATATGACTTCCCAGATTGCCCTTTAATCATACGAGTAGCTAGGCGCTGAACACCTTCAAGCGTGGCAATGTCCTTTTCCAAGTAAGGAGACCAAGCTTGAACGCAATACTCGAGATGAGGTCTCACTATCGCTTTATACAATGGGATGAAAACCTCCGGGGACCTGCAGGATAAAACTGATCGGAGGCGAAAGAGCTGGTTCCTAGCGCGTTGTGCAGCAGCTGCACATTGATCAGCCCATTTAAAGTCCGCTGAAACCGCAATACCTAAGTCCCGGACTTTTGATACCCCAGTTATCTCCAGTATGTTATCAGGTCCAGCAACCTGCAGCTTCGTTGCAGCTTTGGACAGAAGATAGCTTTTGGAGAAGTTGACTGGTAGATCCCACGTGGCAGACCACTTGATGACCTTTTCTATATCCTCAAAAAGATCCTGTTCGTTCAGCGATCCGATAAACTTGACATCGTCTGCAAAAATATAGCAGGGACACTTAAGCGAGGATGCCAAATCATCGATGAAGATAAGAAAGAGTAGTGGGCCTAGTACTGAACCCTGCGGGACTCCACTAACAACTCCTGCTTTCGCGGAATACATATTGCCTATGCGAACGCGAAAATACCGATTGCTCAAGAAGTTTGTGATCCAGTTCTTTAGAGGGCCATCGATACCTATTAGTCCAATCTTCATTGCAAGCAACCTGTGGTTTACCGAGTCAAAGGCTTTACAGAAGTCCAAGTAGAGAACTTCGACCTGGTGGCCTTTATCTAGCCTCCTAGTGACCTCATTAAGAAAACATAATAGGTTCGTTAGGCAAGACTTCCCTTTTAGAAAACCATGCTGAGCAGAGTTTAGCAAAGAACCAGAGACAAGGTGGCGACAGATCCTGTCCCTAATAAGTCTCTCTAGGGTTTTGCAAAGGATACTAGTCAGACTTACAGGTCTGTAGTTGCAAACTGAAGATCGACTGCCACCTTTATGTATAGGAATCACATCAGCCTGCTTCCAAGCACTCGGAATATACCCATACCTTAAGGATGCGTTAAAAAGGCGACCCACCGGTTGTGCTAATACAGGCGCCAGGTTCTTAATAACTTGAGGGTGAATACCATCCGGGCCCGCAGATTTATGTGGATTTGTAGCTTCAAGCGCAAGCCTAACCTCATTATCAGTGAAAATTATTTCATCGAGGGTAGGAACGCTATCTGACCTTATGTCCACTGGCATATTCGGGAGATCAGTTTGGCGATCAGGCCTCTGAACAGCTCGAAAATGTTCGAGAAAAGCCGAAGCCTTTTCAGAATCTGAATCTAGTTGAGATCCATTGTCCAGTTGAAGGTTGCCTATGCAATCGCGAGTTTTGCCTTTGGATTGTGCATAGCTATAGAAACGCTTTGGGCACTGTCTTATATTACATGCCAGTCGTGCCTCAAATTCACGTTTTGCCTTACGTTGGCTTCCCACAGCCTTATTTCTAAGTAGTTTATACCTTGTCCAGGCCCATTGTGTCTGAGAAGCTTTGTAAGTTTTCCAGGCACGGTCCCGGATTTTAATACCACGGCGCATCGATGGTGTCCACCACTGTGGCTTGTTGCGTCTTTTGACGTGCACCAACGGAGCAAATCTGTCTTGCAGTGTGGACAGACAATGGTGAATAAGCTGCCAGTTTGCTGCCATATCATCACCAGAAGATTGTGACAAGATCTGATCTGCTTCTTCTGAGACAACACTCCAGTCTACCCTATTGAAGTTGCGCTTTAGTTTCGGAGGCGGTTTGTCATACCTGAGAAGTAGCTGGAAGCTAATCATGATGTGATCACTTTTCCCTAGTGGGGAAAGATATTGCACCTGTCGAACCATTTGCTCATTCGAAGATATAACAAGATCCAGGACCGAAGGTTCACAGCCATGTCGGAACCTTGTAGGCTCAGTTACATGTTGGCTCATAGCATGTCTGTGGGTCCATTCTATGAAGTCCTCAGACATCTTATCAGCTTGGCAGCTCTGGTTAGGCCAAGATATGTGTGGTAGATTAAAATCACCCACCATAAGAACCTGAGACCCAAGCGCACGTAGTGAACTCAAATTCTCAAGCAAGTTATACATATCCTGTACTCCTGAATGGGGACTCAAATAAACGCACGCTATTACCGTAGATTGCTTATAGGAGTGAATGAGACAGGAGCTAAGTTGCACATTGTGCGTGCCAAGCCTAACGTTTAACTCTGAGGTACGGAGGCCTAACCTGAGAAGAATAGCAACACCGCCACCTTGTAATGCACCCGGTCTATCACACCTGATCACGGAATAGCTGTTACCAACTATATCAGGAATGTCATCAGATGCAGAGAGCCAGGTTTCTGTCAGTGCAATTACATGCGGTCTCAACTCATGTGCAAGGATGGAGAGTTCAGACCATTTGTTTCGGATGCTACATGCATTCCCGAGTAGCACTGTGGCGGCAGTGTCACGTAATCTATTCCCAATTAGTCTTGTGTGATTCTCGGGCGGAGTACCCGAGAAGTCAGCACGTTTTTTGGCGTGCTGCTTGCGATAGCCGAGTCACCTGGTGCGGCCTCAACACCAGCTGTACACTGCAGGTTGCTAACCACGAGCTGTGGAATTACAGGGATAATAATACGACCACAGACCTCATCCTCGGACGCGTCCAAGAATTCTTCGTCTGATGAAGCCCCATCCTTTTCGGATGAACGGCGCCCTCGATTTGACGTTACTTCGGAACGAGAATCTATTAGCTTTGTAAAACCCCGCTTGTCGTTATTAGAGGTCTTAACAATCTGATCCCTCCTATTTGAAGCGGAAGAGTATTGTCTTATCCAGGAGGGAGGGTTGTCCGGCTTAACCTGCAGTTTGTCTAGAGTTGCTTCGGCGATGTGGTCAGCCTTAGATAGTAAAGCGTCCCGATCCGCCTGGTATTTGAATTCTACCAGGATTGGCCTAGGGCGATTATCCATCTTCCATTTTCCAACACGGTGAATTCGCATTGTAGAAGTGGAAGGCCTCAGACCTACCATCCGGATAAGATCGCTGATACATCTGCGATCTAAATCTTTTCTAGACTTCGACTCCTTAATAAATGGCTCTACTCGATTAAAAACCAGTACATTTCGTGTTCTAGTTTTTGGAGCAGGGGTGCCACGCAGTGTATCGAATTGCTTGCGCAAATCATTCAATTCCTGGATAATGTGATCCAGTGCGGGTGATCCGGAAACATTTTCATGTTGCTTCCGTTGGGTAGTAGCTTTATTCGCCTTCCTACGCCTCTTCGGAATCTCTGCTACAGTAACCACCCTGCTAGTAGAAGCTCGCATTGGAGAACGAGATAGCTGGCCATTTATGTCTGCGTCCTGTGTGGATGCAGTTTTTTTGGCGTTCTTGGTAGCACGCTTTTTAGATTTGACCACCTTAGAAGAGGTAGTCTGCTTGTTAGGACGTCGTAGCTGGCCAGATTTGTCAGCTATGCTAGTGCCAGCCATTGTATCAGAACTTACACTAGCCCTCACAACAGATGCAAACGTTGGGGCAGGTATAGAATCTGACGAGCAAGGCAACGTCCGACTATTCCTTGGTTTTAAACAAGCGGCGTCTGTGGCAGCCTGCTGACAGCCGCTACAGTACCACTGCAACCAGCGGTACTTCGCATAAATCCCATAGTGAGATTTATGTATACCTGAGCAGCTAGGATGAGCCCAAAGCTTGCATGCTGTGCACTCAATTCCTTTTGCCACCATTTTGCCACATTTGACATTGAGGCATGAATTTCTAGTACTCATATCGGACAGATAATAGTATGAGTAATGAAAAGTTACAAAAATACAAGCTGATTTTATCGCTAGCGTAATTAGTCAGCTACAATATGGAGAATATAGTAAAATAGTGATTCTATTTTACTGCAAATTCAAGGAATAGTGAAAATTCGTAATATTTTATCGGAGCGTGGGAAATACAACCAAATTGAACGTACCGCGCAAGTCAAGTTGATACATTTATCATTGGGAGACATTCCAGCCGTCGCTGCAGGAGCTATTACTGTGATATTGTTAGTCATAATGAAGTACTAAATCTGTAAAATAATGTGAATAATATCTTTTGAAATGATATTGAGAAGGCAGAGATATAATCGAATGTTCTGTAATACAAGAGCAACACGTTGACCTTGAATTCAAAATGTTCAGTTTGTGGTGACGGTTCAAATATTTAATCAATAGTAATCAATAATTTTGTAATTCAAATTTTCTTGTTGTTAACCTCGCATTAATTACAATACACTCTTTGTCTACGCACGGTTTTCGCTCTTCTGTGGTTGTCTGGGAGTCAAAATTGTATGTGGATATAACTGGAATACACGCAGCCTCAGAACCTATTCCTCGCTATCCACTACAAATTGGTGAGCCCGAACACGCATTCAATTCGATTAACGCAATGAACCATAGTACAAATAACGAAGACGAGATGGAAGATGATTTTATCAATCAATTCACATTACCCGTCTTCGATAAGACAGATCCACGTCTATGGTTTGCACAAATCGAAGCTGTAGTGGACAAAAAATATAAGTCTAGCACTACACACAAAATGGCAAAAAATAAGAAAAACTAACTAAAAGACCAAAGGAGCGAATGTCCAAATAAAGATCCGTAACGTCCAACGATAGCGAAGTAATCCACACAGGAAAATCCAAGAGATGGAATCCAAGGTACGATTGGCTTGTGGTCAGTGAACACAGTAAAGGTGCGTTCTTTGAGTAGGTGACGGAAGTGTTCATTAGCTAGGTAAATGGAGAGAAGTTCGCGTCCAAAAGTGCTATACCTAGTCTGGGCTGGTTGTAACTTCCGTAAGAAAAAGGACAGTGGTTGGATTTCTCCATTTACTTCTTGCTGCAGCACGGCTTCGACTGCAACTTGTGATGAGTCGGTTTTCAGGACCAAATGCGCGTTATCGTCGGTTTTGAGGTGACTCAGAGCGGAAGCGTTGCTTAAAAGTTCTTTAACCTCGACGAATGCGGATTCCGCAGCGGTTGTATTTGACAACTTTTTGGGATTTCCTTTGATCATGTCGGTTAGCGGTTGAAGTATTTTATCAGAGTCGGGAATAAATCGTCCATAGTTATAAACGACGCCTAGGGAACGGAGTAAGCTCTTGATTGATTTTGGCATTGGGTATTCAAGTATGGACCGTGGCTTTTCAGGTAGTGGAATTATTCCATTACTGTCAATCATATGGCCGAGAAAATCAATGGTCGACTGGCCAAAAAGGCATTTCTAGGGATTGATAGTAACGCCTTATTGGGCGAAGCGTTAGACGACTTCACGGTGGTGTCGTACCTGCACCTCGTGTGATGAGCTAGCTACTAATACGTCGTGGATATACACGAAGACGAAATCAAGACGACGAAGAATCTGATCCATGAAGCTTTAAAAAGATTGTGCTGCGTTGCGCAAACGGAAGGGCATGCGATGGAATTCGAAAAGACAAAATAACGTTATTACAGAGGTCTTACAAATATCGTCAGGGGTTATGGGAATCTTGTGGTATGCACGTACAAGGTCCAGTTTGGAAAAAATCTGATTTTTTGTAAAGGCTAAGAGAAAAATCGTGAATGTGCGAAATAAGTTATCGGTCGGGTTGTGTAACGCTGTTCAACGCTTGATAATCGCCGCAAGGTCTCCAGTCAACCTTCTTCTTGGCGACCATATGTAACGGCGATGCCCACGGACTTGTTGACGGTCTAATTATACCCAATGCAGCAAATTGTTCAAATTCGCATTTTGCTGCTTTAACTTTTTCTGATGGCAGCCTTCGAGCTTTAGCAAAACCTGGAGGCCCTTTAGTAACGATGTGATGTTGAACATCGTGGGTAGGAGTACCCGACTATGGCGATATGCGTGTCAAGTTCGGAAATTCACGCAGGATGTCGCTATATGTGGCATTGTCCGGCACGAATATGCGAAGACTGGGTGAGATGATGGAACATAATTTACCGGATACATTCAATGACGTGGTAATGTCGTGTAGCCGTCGGTGTCGAAGATCGACTGAGACCGTATTTCGTCAGGAAATCGATGCCGACGATAGGTTTCTGAACATCGGCTATCTAGTAGGTCGCGTTTCTCGCAACTGCGGAGTATAACGCTAACCTCGGCGCCGGTGTCTACGAGAAAGTTGAGATTAGTAGATGCATCGCAGACGTACAACAGGTTGCCAGGAGCAGCCATCGCCATTACTGACTGGCAACCTGGTGTCCTGACTTGATTGATGTGTGTACATTAGGATGTTTGCAACCTGGACGGCAGCTGCGCGCGGCGTCTCCAAAGCGGCGATGATAATAGCAAAACCAGTTGGCATCGCGAGGACGAGAACGGCTTCCATTGCCAGATCTAAATCTGGACGTTTTAGAGCGTTCCGTGTTGCAGATGGTATATATATTTGCACAATCTGATACAGATATGATGCCGTTCAACACAAACGATGAAATGTACAAAGCAAGTAGGGGTACAAATCTGTTACAAACAGTGAGAGGGGAACAGGGGTTAATTTTTTGTCCATTTACACACATTTTTTTGAATTTCTTCAAATAAAGTTTTTGAACAACAGGAAAATATCAGGGAGTAATAGAGATGATGCACTCTTTCCATTGATGTCGGTTTATTGCCATCGTAGCCAATGTGTCGATCCATACATTATCACCTTCTCTTGCACCCCATCCACGCAAGCGCGCTCGTCCAACCCTAGCTAAACCAGAAGTGAGCCTTTTCAAGCCACTCTTCCATGTTAGTGGCTGACCGCCAGCCACTTTTTTCCCGTCTGTACCAGCTGACGCATAAAGCGCTCGGCGTGGTAACCGTTCGGGTTTTATGTACAGGACGTGCCCCAATCAGCGGAGACGACGTCGGTTAATGGCTGTCTGAACACTAGTGCCGTTGCTTCCTGAGACGCGGCGCCTGACCTCATAATTGCAAACGTGGTGTTGCCACCGTATGTGAGCAATCTTTCGCAGACAGTGTTGGTCGAAGTCCTCAAGCCTGCTAACGTCTTCTGAGCGAACTGTCCAATATTCACTCCCGTATAGCAATACTGTCCTTACCGAGGTGGAATATATCCTTCCTTTAATTCCCAAGCTCAGATCACGTCTCTTCCAGAGGCACTTAAGTTTAGCGAATGCAAGTCTGGCCTTAGCCATTCTGGACGTGATTTTCTTCTTATTCGACCCCCAGCAACCACCAGACTTCCTAGGTATTTGAACTGCTCAACATGATCGGGAATCAGATCATGGCAGTTCACCAGACCAATCCTGGAGGAGCACTTTACTGTTTCTTGGCGAGAAAAACAGCCCATACTTAGATGCCTCCATTGCCATCATATCCAAAGCTTGTTGGATAAATGTTGGGTCTTCGCCCGATAAGGCAATATCATTAGCATTGTCCAGATTCATAACCCGCTCACCTGGTAGGAGCTCAACGCTACCCGTGGAGAAACTACTGAGAGCACTCCGGAGGACGTCCTCGATGGCGAAATTGAACAAGAATGGGGAGATTGAACAGCCTTGTCTTACACCCGTAGTGGTGCTGAATGGCATTGAAAGGCTATTGTACGCCCTCACCCTCCTATCAAGTGTGCGTATAAGTCATTTGAGATAGCGACGTACTCCTATGGGATTCCATTGCGAAGTATGCAGTTCAATAGGGCGGATCTGTCAACCGAGACGAAGGCGGCTCTGTAATCCAGAAATACCACAATGGTAGGTTGCTGATACAGGTGACGGTGTTCTAGCAACTGTCGCAGAACGAAGATCTGGTCTACACATCCGCGCCCTGGTCGGAAGCCAGCTTGCTCTTCGCGTGAAGTGCCCTCACGAATAGGGGTAAGTCTGCGAAGGAGGATGGCGACCAATATCTTAGCTACCACCGGAATAAGCGAAATTCAGCTATAGTTGCAGCATTCGTTCAGCGCTCCTTTTTATGGACTGGTATTACTAGCGATTCACGCCAGAAGGCAGGTACCCTCTCATCCACCCAAACCTTTAAAAACAACTCGCGCAATTCTGCTACGACTGTATCGACTAAAGTCGTTGGTTAACGCGTAGACCACCCGTGTCTTATTTCGACAATTCAAAACAATGATTCGAGTTTACTACGGTTCTATTAACAAGATCAATAGACAATAACAATGGAAAAACATCAACTGTACAAATGATGTGAGCCAAAAATGCTCAAATGTTCCAAATAACAACAACAATAAATTCAGCCAATGCTGACAAAATAGACGTCAAAAATATCTATCAAATACTAGACACCTAAATTGGTGTCAAAACCCAAGTGCCCAAAATGGCAACTAAATTCAACAACAATGCCCGACAATTGCATAAACAATGAATTAAAACAAAAGGTTCACCAAATGTGAAAAGAAGATTTCCAATGAGACAATTACGAAAAGCAATTAATTATAAAGAAATAATAAACAAAAACAAATTCAAGTCACAAAAATCAGTATTTTATAAAGGTCGGAAGTAGAAAGGAAAAAGAAGAATTTCAAAGTTACATGACACTCAACATGTCTCTTACAACGACTGCCTCGCCTCCCTCCTTGAAGAATACCGGGTGGAGCTCGTCGGGACCCGGCGCCTTGTGTCGCTTTAGTAGTTTGATCTCTCTTCGTATTTCTTAGACACTGTGCGGGGCTAGCGACACGGTCGCCTGCAAAGTGAATCAAGGGATGTCGGCGGTGTCTGAGGGACGGTGCTGATTAATTAAATATTCTCTCCATCTTTCTAAACGTCTGTGAAGGCTCGTTGTGTGCGAGCCATCATCCTCGAGGATGGTTTTGCTCAGACCTTGCGGCTTAGGGCCACAGACACGAATTAATTGGTAAAGTCTTCTCAAGTTGCTCATGGCTGACGCTCTTTCCATCTCCAAGGCGCGTTCTTTCCACCAAGTCTTACGGTCACGTCTCAGACTATCTTTGATTAGGAGTCTATGACACTTTCGATCGTCCTCATACTCTAAACCACTCGGTATGGCACGGTGCTGTTCGAGTAGCGTGAGGGAATCAGCATAGATCCAGCGGTGTAACGGTTGACGAGTGAGTTCGCAGCATTCCGTAGCAGAGTCAAAGAGTGCCTGCTTAAAGTAGTGCCAATGACGATCCAGCTCGACCGGCCGATTTTTTGAAAGGAAAACCGATAGGGTATCCCTAAATCTGGCTTCACCTCAGGCAGCGATAAAGCGTTTGTTGTACGCTTTTGTTTGGGTTTGCCTCCGAATTAAAGGTTGATTTTTGCGCAATCTAAAGCGTGGTCAGAATCTACACTGGTGCTCCAGTATGATCTGCAGTTTTTGACACTACCTCGCCACCTGTAGTTTATCGCGATATGGTCAAGCTGCGCCCGAAGACGTTGTGATGGAGATCGCCAGGTAGCTAGATGGCGCTTGGAATGTCGAAAAATTGTGGAGACGAGAAAGAAACGGTGGTCGTTACTGAAGGACAACAATCTCTCTCCCTTGTCTGTACGGTTATCTGACATACTCCCCTCCAAGGAAGCGCTCAGAGTGCGCTATACATCCAACTCGGGCATTAGGATCGCCGGCAAGCACTACTATATCGCCTCTGCGTGCTTTCGTTAAGAGAGAACGAAGTTCTCCGTAGAATTCGTCATTCACCTCATCTGCCCCACAGTTCGTGGGTGTGTAAGCCGAAATCATGAATAAGTTACGTCTCTCGTCGCTGTGTTTGTTTACTCTGCAGGTTTCTGCTTTCTGGCTAAGAATAATTCCAACACCTGCAAGGCCGGCTAAGGAAGCAATGGGAGCACTGGACACACGCAGGTAGAACCTACTCCGAAGAGGCCTAAATAAACTAAAATCACTCAGCAGGTTATTTAAATCACGATCCGTACACTCAACCAGCAAAGTAGATTTTATTATTCAGGATCGAACTTGTAATTCGGCAGAAATAAGAATTACAGACCCTATTACAATCTGCGAAGAATTTCTTAAATATTTTAATACTACTTACAATACTTCCATCTATAAAGATGTGACTAGAACATTTCGTTCACCTAGTGTATTAAATACTATATGCATAAATCTGAATGACATTAAAGAAGTCTGCAAGCAAACTACGTCCAGTATCAAGCCAGACATAACAGGCATTCCACCAGCCATTTGCAGAATGGGTGGTGACGATTTCAAACTTCTTCTACTGAACTTATTTAACACTTCAATCGAATCTGGAATCTTCCCTTTAGAATGGAAACACTCTGTCGTTACACCCAGACATAAATCTGGCTCGAAGCACACGGTATCAAATTATCGCCCAATTAACCACACAGCAATACTATCTAGATTACTTGAAAAAATAATAAAAAAAGCTATCTTAAATCACTTATCTCCAAGTTTCTTCTCTAAAGCTCAACATGGTTTCCTAAATAAAAGATCATGCATTACATGTCAGCTTGAATACCTTGACTATATTACTACATCGATAGAGGAAGGTTTGGCAGTTGTAGTTGTCTTCCTAGACATAACTAAAGCATTTGATACTGTTCCTCATAAGATATTATTATCGAAACTTGAATCATATGGCATCGGAGGTAATCTTCTTTCCTGGTTAACTTCTTTTCTTACTGATCGCACTTACTCTGTTGAAGTTAATGGCCGTAGATCACGCAGCCTACCTATTCCCAGTGGGGTGATTCAAGGTAGCGTATTAGGCCCCTTACTATTTCTTATATATATAAATGACATACATAGCGTCATTTTGCATAGCAAACTGTTCTTATTCGCTGATGACATGAAAGTTATCATCACTTTCCCAGCTAATCAAGTACAAACTCATATTGCTCGACTAAACAATGATTTAGCTGCACTTGCAGATTGGGCAAAAAATAATGGTCTAACGTTCTCAACAGCAAAATCTAATTTTATGCCTATAAGATGCACGATACAAAATAACTCAATCCTTCTAAACAATAATGCAATTCAAATGATTGACAGCACGCGTGATTTAGGATTTCGATATTCTTCATCACTCACTTTCAACGAACAGATACGCCACCTTATTACTAAAGCCAGACAAAGTATGAATACTATACACAGATCTATAATTCAGCCTCATTGTAAACTAGAAATGTATAAATTATTCACCATTCCTATCTTTGACTATTGTAACATAATATATACTAATATAAATAAAACCGATAGCATAGTTTTAGAAAAGATACAACGTTCTTTCTCAAAATCAATAATCGGATATACCTCCAGACAATCCTATAGAGAAAGATGTATACAACTGAAGCTCGATCCTCTATGGTTTCGCAGACTTAAGCATAACCTCATCTTATTCTTTAAAATACTGTCAACAGATAATATGGAAATACGTTCGAATATTCATATACGGCATGATTCTAAATATAGCTTGAGAAACAGTGAAAAAACTATTAAGTTACCAAGGTTTCGTACTAAAGTAAGGAACAATTTCTTCTTGACTAAATATGCTAAACTGTGGAATCTTCTTCCAAAATATATAAGACTCAGTTCCTCTTTAAATGAATTCAAATCACATCTAGCTTTATTTCTTACCGTTGATAAAATTCGTAATCTTCTTAATTTAAATGTTCTACTTGATGATTTATATAATGATGGCATTCCTGGTTATTGATATTAAATAAAAGTTCATATCGTTCGAAACAACATTCTCTCGCTTCTGAGTTTTTTCTCCACAGCAAAATTCTCAATCCGCACTAAAATGAAACTGGCCCCCAGACTTCAAACTAGAGGAATAAACCACCTTCGCCTAACGGACAAGAAAACGGCTCATGGTCAGGAAAGATCAATCTATTTACAACAATCAAAATAAAAACGTTTGGAACATCAACAATAGAGATTCTTCGCGCGTCTTTGATGGACCTTATCCATTGATCATCAGTGTTGTGAAAACATTCTAGACTTTTCCTTGCAATAACTGTGTTTTCGTAATATATCAGATCACGTACCGATTACCTGGAAACACCTTTAAAAACCGTTACCTTTATATTTATTGAACGTTAAATTCCGCTGAAACAAATGACCTTGAACAAATTGTCCTATAATCTGATTGTACAAAGCTTTTGGAAATTATTGATCATGTTCAACATGCCTTGGACTTCCAAGAATAAAATTTATTTATTTATTTAAGAACTCAGTTGCAATACCGAATCCGTGTCGCGAAGACGGGTTTCCGATAGGCAACATATGGCGATACCTAGTGTCTCTAGATAGCGGGCTAGTCACAAGCTGTTGTTCTGGTTGTTGCAGGGTGCGGACATTGAACGACGCAAGCCTAATAGGGGCGCGCGGTCGGAGGAGAGCGTTGGGTATTAGCACCTGTCTAAGGACAGTTTGCTGCGACTGAATGCGTCCAGCATTGATGATCCGAAGTGCATCAGGGAGATAGGGTGAGGGGATGATGTGTGCTCGCTAAGTGGATTTTGAAGAGTAGCTTTCGGAGATAGAGTTCGTAGTGAGAGCATGCGACATTGTCATCATCGTCATCGTTGAACGTAGGCACGATACTACCCTGTTGCCTACAACGAAGTAGGGGAGGTTTCGTATAGGGGGTCCCACCCCGAGCATTTAGCGCGTTGGCTTTACCCACAAGGCAGTGGAGTGAGAGAGGTTAGCACCTATCGGTGGCCGTGACCGACGAAGCGGTTCATACGCCCCTTTCTGGGAAACTTCCAGTTCGGAGGCCGATGACCCCGTTGATAGGTTGGTGATTACAGTTTTTCTCTGTGCACCATACGATGTCCTTGGATAGGACAAGGGGCAGTGACTTCTGAAGCGGCGAGTCACATCCGCTGCGTCGTGATGCCATCATTGGATTTTTGTGGCTTTTTATAGGGAGAACGCTTGCCAGGCGAAAACCCACCACACCCTCACACACCACCACCGAACCTTTCGCTGAGCTCGGAGAACCGAGCCCACCCAGCTGGCACCACGTGGAGGTATTTAGGCAAGCCAGCCAGATGGTGAGCTGTGAGGATGCGATTCCCTTAGTCAGCGTGGTCACGGTGGCTTCCAAATTCGAGAGCTTATCACCTTCTGATACTTGATTAACGCTAGTTCTGTCAAAGCGCTCGTGGATTTTATCTGCAAGTTCCTCCAATGTGTCAAGACAGACTTTGTCGATCGACACAGCAAGGATGGCAGTGGTGCTCGATGGCAGGCAATTTAGCCAAAGTTGTTGTGAGACGGAATCGTCTAGAAGAACTCAAATCCTGCAGTTCTGTAGCAAGTTTCAAGCAGGGTTTGGACCGAATCTGAGGTAAGCTTTTTCCTGAATTCTCCCCCTAATTTTTATGCAACATTAGGTTGTTCACCATTTTTAGCGTTGTTTGGTAAGTCAGTAAATGCTGAAGTTCTGTTTGTTTAATACACAACTCTTCTTTAGCTGACCTCTTACCGTACTGGTGAAGAGAAATGTATTCTTATCTTTCCGGCATCATTCATACGTGGTGCTTCCTAAATACAACCCGCATAATCCCTTGGCATCACGATCGTCGAGGATATCCAAATCACAATAAGAATAAACGCCTTGGCAGTGGTGGTTGCTTCTCTGCAGCTTTCTACTGAAAGAAATTCTAGACGCTCGGTTAGCTCGTTATCCACTTACTGTCCAGCAATCTATGGTAATAGCATGCTTTATATGAGCCCGCAAGCAGGACCTCAGGACTTGCAAAATTTGCTTGGCAATCTCAGTTTGCTGCACACGCTTGGGTCCCAGGTTCTTATAGTTGGTGATTTTAACCTACCACATATATCTTGGCTGAACCAGTGCTGTTCATCTGATAAGATGTCTGAGGACTTCATCGAATGGACTCATATGCATGCCATGAGTCAACATGTCAATGAGCCCACAAGATTCCGCCAGGGCTGCTTACCTTCGATCCTGGATCTCGTTATCTCTTCAAGCGAAGAAATGGTTCGCCAGGTAGATTATCTCTCTCCATTAGGAAAAAGTGATCACGTTGTGATCAGATTCCAACTAAGACTCAGGTATGAGAAACCTCCTCCTAAACTGAGGCGCAATTTCAATCGCGTAGACTGGGAAGTCGTCTCAGAGGAAGCTAAAAAGATGTTGTCTCAATATGTAGGTGATGATATAGCAACAAACTGGCAGCTTATACACCACTGCCTGTCTACCCTGCAAGATAGGTTCGCACCGTTGGTGCACGTCAAGCAACGCAACAAGCCACAGTGGTGGACACCTGCGATGCGACGAGTGATTAGAATGAGGGACCGTGCCTGGAAAACTTACAAAGCTTCTCAGACACAACGGTCCTGGACAAAGTATAAAATGGTCAGAAATAAGGCTGTGGGAATGCAACGCAAAGCAAAACGTGACTTTGAATCACGGTTGGCACGCAATATAAAGCAGTGCCCAAAGCGTTACTATAGTTATGCCCAATCCAAAGGCAAAACGCGCGATTATATTGGCAACCTTCAGCAGGAAAACGGAACTCAAATAGTTTCAGATTCACAAAAGGCTTCGGCTTTTCTCCAACATTTCCAGTCTGTTCAGAGGATTGATCGCCAAATAGATCCGCCTAACATGCCAGTCATCAAAAGGCCTGATATCGTTACTCCACTTGAGGAGTTATTTTTCACTGATGATGAGGTTAAACTTGCTCTTGCAGCAACTAACCCCCATAAATCTGCCGGCCCAGACGACATTTATCCTCAAATTATAAAGAACCTGGCGCCAATATTAGCAGATCCTGTGGGTCGTATGTTTAACGCTTCCTTGCAACATGGATATATTCCGAGTATGTGGAAGTTGGCTAATGTGATCCCGATACATAAAGGTGGCAGTCGATCCTCAGTTTGTAAGTACAGACCTGTAAGTCTTACTAGCATCCTATGTAAAATCCTGGAGAAACTTATTAGGGATAGGATCTGTCGCCATCTAGTTGATTACTCGTTGCTGAACTCTGCTCAGCACGGCTTCCTTAAAGGGAAGTCGTGCCTAACAAACCTCTTATGTTTTCTTAACGAGGTTACCATGAGGCTAGATAAAGGCCAACAAGTTGAAGTTTTTTACTTGGACTTTTGCAAGGCCTTTGATTCAGTAAACCACAGATTGCTTGCAGATAAACTCGGTTATATGGGTATCGATGGTCTTCTGAAGAAATTGATAATAGGATTCTTAGGCAATAGATTCTTTCGTGTCAGGATAGGAAATATGTATTCTTCGAAAGTAAAAGTTGTTAGTGGAGTCCCACAGGGTTTCGTACTCGGACCGCTACTTTTCCTCATTTTCATCGATGACTTGGCAGCGTCGCTCAAGTGTCCCTGCTATATTTTTGCAGATGATGTCAAGATTATCGGATCACTGGATGAACAGGATCTTCTTGAGGATATAGAAAAAGTCATCAAGTGGTCTGCTACATGGGATCTACCAGTTAACTTCACTAAAAGCTATCTTTTGTCTAAAGTCATTAAGAAGCTAGAGGTGGCTGGTCCAGATGGTATACTGGAGATAAATGGGGTGCCGAAAGTTTGTGACTTAGGTATAGAAGTTTCAGGGGACTTTAAATGGGCTGATCAATGCGCAGCCGCTGCACAACGCGCTAGGAGAGAGCTTTTTCGCCTTCGTTCAGTTTTATCCCGCAGGTCCCCAGAGGATTTCATACCATTATACAAAGCGGTCGTCAGACCACATCTCGAGTATTGCGTTCAAGCATAGTCACCTTATTTGGAAAAGGATATTGCTAAGCTGGAAGGTGTTCAACGTTTAGCTACTCGTATGATTGTTGGGCAATCGGGTAGGTCGTATCGGGAACGATTGCTGAGTCTAGAGCTCATCTCACTAAAAAGGAGGAGGCTACGTGGGGACCTGATTGAAACCTTCAAAATCATGTCACGCTTCAGTACTATTCATCCCAGGGAATTGTACGCTCTAGCGCCAAGTGTGTGTACTCGAGGCTACCCATTAAAACTGGCCAAGCGACATGTCAGGTCAAATGTTCGTAAGTTCTTCTTTAGTGAGAGGGTAGTAAATTACTGGAATCGACTTCCTAAAGAAGTTGTTTGTTCTACTTCGAAAGGGGGTTTCAAAAATAGACTTGACTCTGTGTGGCCTTCATTATTTCCTGATTTTTATCCGTAAGGGAATAGTTGGTATGATCCTCATGTTGTCTTTGGAACGCACTAATGCTTCTCCTCACCTATTGGTGAGGGGAGTTTTTCTGTTGCATTCCAGATTACTCTCATACCAGAAGATATTTGTGAAAATATTGTTTGGAGTGGTGGACACTCTTTTGTGGCATACCACCGAAAGAAATCTGGACGCTCGATTGGCTCGTTAGCCACATACAGTCCTGTGCAAACTGAACTCAACTGAACTTAACTGACCTGATCCCCTGCGTGGGGATCTGATAGAAACCTTCAAGATCATGGCCGGTTTTAGTACTATTCAACCAGGTGAAATGTATGTTCTCGCACCCAATGTGGGTACTCGAGGTCACCCTCTGAAACTGGCCAAACAACATGTCAGGTCTAATGCTCGTAAGCACTTCTTCAGTGAAAGAGTAGTAAGCTACTGGAACTGCCTACCTGAAGATGTCGTGAACTCTAACTCTGTAATGTGTTTCAAGAATAGACTTGATGCCGTATGGAGCTCATTATTTCCTGCATTTTGCCCCTAATTGAGTAATGATATTGTATTTACCTGGTCTTTGAAATGCATTAATGTCTCCTCACCTTTGGTGAGGGGAGTTTTTGCTCTACATTCCAGGTAACCATCCTACCAGAAGAAATCTGTGAACCTATTTTGTTTGAAGTGGTGGGCGCTCTTTTTGGCATACCACCGGAAGAAATCTGGACGCTCGATTGGCGACTGCCACATATCGTCCTGTGCAAACTGAACTGAACTGAACTGACCTTCAAGAAGTTGACAACATTCAAAAGCGCAAAAATGGGCTCGTCACCGGAGCTTGATAGGTTCGGCGTCTCAGATGCTGATTTAGAGTATATGAAAAACCCCTTTTCGAAGCGCTTCAAGCAATCGAAAAAGCAAAGAATTTATGGAATTTTTGCTTCCGATGATTCCGCTTCAGAGGAGGAGTACAGCGGTTTAGGTGGACGTGACTCCAAGTTTTTGCGCAAAGGTGCGAATTATTCTGCTCCAATCACATTTGTCAGTGGTGGCGTAAAGGTATAATATTATTTTAAATTTTTTTCGCTATATCTCATTTTTGTATAATTGGCTTTCGAAGCCATCGATCTAGTTTTCAAATAAATAAGCCACCTTATGACTAAAGTTGAAAATCAACAGGATATTGCATTGCAGCCAGTAAAGTCTTGACCAATTAATCAATTATGGCTACTTGGTAGGAAATACGATTTTTTATTCAATACTGTGTATACACGCATGTTGTATTATGCGATACTACTGCAATGCACGATGCGAAAACGATTTAGTATCAATATCGCCCTCTGATACTGATACTAAATCGATTTCGCATTGTGCACTGCAATAGTATCTCATAATATCACATGCGTGCAGACAAAGTATTAAATAAAACAATCGTATTTGCTGCCATCGGTACTAAGTTGTGTGCTGAAACACTGGAGTTTGCGATTTCTATTTTCATTTCGTATCGGTCTGGCCAACCCGACAGTGTCCTATTTTACGCGCAATTTCAGGATGCGCGGAACTACTAGGATCCAGGCATGTGATTTTATACACGCGTAACTACATATAGTGTTTATCCGTGCGTTTTACACATATATTAGCTGTATATATCTACTTCATAGTTATGGTTAACTGCTACAAGCACAACTCACAGAATTATTCATAAAATACCTGGTTGAAATTGTGGTACAAAATTCTACATGATTCAAGTTACCTCTGGTTTATGTAGAAAGGTAAGTTTCTCTATTGATTTAGACAACAATTTTCTCAAATTTTGTGTGGTTCACTTCAAGTGTAAATCGAACCATTTTTGATGTTTCGAATCACGCAATTTCACGCATTTTGGTCAACGCCAAGTTTCAGATTGTTATTCACTCATGTACCCACATCGGAAAACCATAAACCCTATGCAGTCTGGACATCTTTATCCCCCTACACCGTTTACAAGCAAGTGTTCACTTGATTGTCTATATACTGGTGTGTGCGGAATGAATTATGTGAGCACTGATGACCCGATAAATCGAGTAACATTAACTGCTGCTTACAGCTGTGCGGGTAAGCGAAAACAAGCTACTGCTGGACCTACTCTTCAATCATTTTGCTGTCCCCTACCCTCGCCTTTTAATTATCCTTCAGCGTCCAGTATGATAAGCGGTCGATCTGAACCTTTTCGAAGCTTAACATACGGATGTACAATCGTGTAGCATTTATGTACTGTACGGCTAACATCGTGCTAAATTGATTTGCCAACTGTAGTGGAAAAAAACAGACAGCATTACACCGGTAGCGCGTACCGAAAGCTTAACTGCCACACAACTATGAAAAAGTAAAATCCTAAAAGATGGGGAATGGTGGGGATGGGATTCTATAGAGTAAGCACAAACAAACTGGGTAAACGTGCCTACACCTCGAATGGAACATGCATTCAAACAAGTTTCGTGAAAGGGTAGAGCGACATCAGCATGGCAGCTTCCTTGCGGCTTTCACTGTCATGCATCATCATCATCATCGGTAGTGAGCTGCATGCTGAAACACGCTTGAGTCTCACTACCATTTTGATTCCTCCTCATATCTGTCTAGGCCCGGGCAAACTGACAGTATGTTAGCTCACGTGCAGTCTCTGACGGTGCGGCACTTTACCTTGATCAGGCTTGTGCTTTCATACCATACCATACTGGTTCACAACACTTGCTTGAATGCATGTTTGATTCGTTGTGTGGGCACCTCATCCCAATGCCTCTGTGTGCAATCTTTTAAAGGTTCAGTTTCTTTTGAGGTACCACCTTTAGCCATATCTTTTAGAATATTTTACCTTATCATGGTTGTATGGCAGTTAAGCACTTGTTACTTGTTACCAATTTAATGCTGTGAATGATCATCATCATCATCATGAAGCACAAGTCTGGAGCCAGACAAAGTGCCAAGCAATATGAAGCAGGAAAAGCAGATAAGCAAGCGCGTGGAAAAGGGAAAGCAAACAAGCGGAATACGCAAAAGCAAATGCACAAAAAGCAGCTTGTTTTTGTAGTTTCACTGCATGCGATTTTTCGGGTTTTTTTGTTTTTTTTTGTTTTTTTTTACGTAAAATAATACCGAATAAAAATTATGACACACATAATAAAATACACTGGCGCCACTGACTTCGGTTTGTAGCCATATCGCGTAAGGTTTCCAGCCAACTATTAGGTGGAGCTTTTGGACCCCACCCAGGCAAACGAATACGCCCAACTGAGCCTAGCGCTACGGTGAGTTTTTTCATCCCAACGCGCCACGTCCATTGACCTGGCCACCCGTCTTTTTCTTCCAGCTTCGTCGGCTCTGCGTAATAAGGCGGCGTCCGGTAACGGTGAGTAGGCATTCCTTACTACAATGTCCCAACCATCGCAAGCCGAGCAGCATCAGCATTTTCTCAGTCCGCGGCCACCTGTTCCTAACACCCGCGTGCAGACATCTATATTTGTAACACTATTGCTGCCACCGATGCGAGCATTCACCGGGCAACGGGTATCAAAACAGACAGCCGACGACATCTTCCGCTCGGATAGACCATGTTTTCTCAGCCTAAGAGTGTACACTCACCCTGCGTTGTACCACTCGGCTTAGTATGGAGTGAAACATCGCGTCGACGCCACAGGTGGCGAAGGTTAGCAAACGCTGCACCCTCTTTGCGAACACGATGTGAGATCTCGTCCTCGATACAACCTCCAGCGGAGATACAACTGCCAAGGTAAACAAAGCTGTCGACCAATTCAAGATTGACATCGCACACAGTTAGGTTTGGAATAGAGCCGCTCCAATCCTGGGTAAGTGTTTTACACTTGTTAGGCGCAAGGCACATGCCATACCTTGAAGCTTCAAGTGCCAGGCGGTCCAGGGCTTGTTGCATTATATGAGGGTCGTCTCCCAGAAGTGCGATGTCATCGGCATACTCTAGATCGGTCGCTCGCTCACCCGGCAGAAGTTCAACACCTGTGCCCACCAGGCCAGCTAAAGCTTTTCTCAGGACATCGTCGATCGCGAAGTTAAAAAGGAACGGCGAGATAGGGCAGCCCTGCCGCACCCCGCTGGAGATATTGAACGAGTACGACAATTGTCCGTACGCTCGAACCCTGCCCGAAGTTTGGCAATATAATGCTTTCAAGATCCAAACATACTTCTCGGGCACTCCATGTCTCAGTAGACAGTTCCAAAGTCTTTCACTATCGATTGAATCGAATGCCGCTCGGATGTCAAGGAATACCACGATAGTTGGTTTACGAAAAGTGTGGCGTTGCTCCAGTAACTGACGGAGTGTGAAAATTTGATCTATGCACCCTCGGCCGGCACGAAACCCAGTTTGCTCCTCACGGATTTGCTCTTCCCGTTTGGTACTCAATCGGTGAAGCAGAATTGACGCCAGTATTTTAGGAGCTACTGAAATGAGACTGATACCCCGATGGTTTTCACAGGAATCGCGCCGTCCCTTTTTGAAAATAGGAGCAATTATTGATTCTCTCCAAGGGATCGGAACGCGTTCCTCAGCCCATATGTTGGCGAACAGCGTTGGAAGTTCGCGAACTAAAGCGAAACCGCCATCTTTGAACAATATATATATATTTTTTACACAATCATTTAAAAATGACAAAGTGCCACCCAATCAATTTGGGTGTGGGCGTGATACTACCCGGTTGCCCAGGCCGAAGTAGAGGAGTTGATCTTGAGGACTCCCACCTCAAGCCTTTTGCCCGAAAGCCTAACCCGCAAGGCAGCGGAGCGAGATTAAGGATCGCACCTATCGGGGCCGGATACCGTAGGTACAGTTCACAAGCCATTCGCGAGGTAGAGACCAAGCAGGGACTCCCGACCTCATCCCAACCAGTCGAGCCGGTGATCCTTGCGGATTCATACGCCTCTTCTGGTATACAATGTCCGCGAGGGACAAGGAGACTGTGTTTGTCTGGCTTCTCCCCATTGACCAACCTGGTATGAGTAACTCTGAAGATGCCACGAAGACATCACCCAGTATAGCTCAATGGATCATCGAGGCACGCAAGCCGCTGCACCACGTCAAGGTCCAGTCTCGGCGCAACGGAATTAGCCAGCTTCGTTCAAGGTCTCGAATCACGCCAACCCACGCGCGGCGATCGCAGTTCTGTTCTGGTGCAGTAAACAGTGTACTGCCAACTGATGGGTGTTTCAGTAACTGCTTGTAATGCTCATCCAACCTAGCTATCTTGTCATTAAGGCCACAGATCGGCTCCCCCGCGAAACTATGTGGTTCGTATGCTAGTATCACATCACTCCAAATACCTATTTAAAGCAGGTTGCTGTGGCTTACCCGTTAAATTCCTTCCTCGTTCGTTGCCAGACATATAAGACTAAAGCATCATCATCATCATTGACAGCATTACACCGGTAGCACGTACCAAGTGCTTAACTGCCATACCACCGTGATATAGTAAAAAAATTGAAGTTATCGGGAAGGGTTGGACTTAAAAAGCTAATGAATCTATAAAAAATTAGTCACAGACAAGCAAGTGTTGTGAACGAGTTGAACGACATCAGCATGACACCTCCCTTGCGCTTTGACTGTCATGCATCATAACAAGCTTTGATCGCCACTTCACTTGACAACGAACTAGATTAACCAAACCCTCCGAGAGCATGTCTACAACAAGATCGTCATTGAACAGATTTTGGGTCATGTCACTAAGGATAGGAAGCTACTACGAATTCTCATCTTTTGAACCCAACCTGAGAGAACGGTCGCACCAACCGGAGCTAGTTTAACAGTCAAAACTTACATCGACGTCATTCCGAGTTATGAGTGGCAAACAAAACCGCGTTAGGAAAACGAAGATTTCTCATTATCAATACGTGGCCTAACCAGCGAAGTCTATGCATGTTAACTTTTTTGATATGTACGTCGCTACCGAAGATTCTATTACGGATAGCTGCATTACGTATCCGATGGTGCCAAGTAACTCCAGCGATGGTGCGGAGACAGCGATTGTCGAAGATATGCATACGTCTTAATTTCTTCTTTTGGTGTCCAGGTTTCACATCCGTACAGTAAAACTGCGCGTTCCGTAGCGTTATAGACTCTATAATTAAGCTTTAGAGACAAACCTGTTTGACGACACAGATGACCCAAGTTACGAAAAGCTACCGTAGCTCTGGAAGTGCAAGCTGAGTTCTCCTTACTTAAACAAGCGTTGCTAGTAATACAAGTTCACAAATAGGTAAACAATCTACAGTCGTAAGTTGCTAATTGTTGAAGCGTAGAGCTGTTTCGATTGGATCATAATGCTGTATAAGAACTTTGCACATGGAAGCTGCAAAACGCATACCGATGGGTGATATGATACTACACAATCGGTCTAAAGTAGACTGAGCATCCTTATAGGAATCGAAGAATAGAACTACGTCGGTATAATCTAAGTTAAAACGTTTGTTGTAGCGGTCATCGGTACGCCTACATTACATGCATCATAGCGTAAATTACAAAATTGGATACCCTTGTCGGACCACTAACACAATTCTCTACAATTGTCTCGCTAACTTCAATGTTTTTAGAACTCGTAGATCAAATTATCTGAAGCAGCCTTTGGACGTTACCTGAATTGCTGGTCACCTCTGTTTACTCAACTTTTACAGCCACCACGCTTCCCTATCTGATCGAATGCTTCGCTTTAGTTTACTTCTGATGCGTCTATGTTCTGCATTATATACGAAACCAGACGGAATCCCTGGTTCTAATAATCGAAAGGTAGTGTAGGAGATCAGTGGGACCTTCATCTATAGATGGAACTGCCATATACCGACTTACCAGCATCGTTTATTACCGTTTCGCTGCTGTGTGATATTTTCGGACATCGTGGTGGGAAGATTATCTACTAAACCACCGCGATCGGCTTTTTGAATTGTTTGGTCTGAAGTATATCTGTTTAGAGATGACTGTCTTTGGACCAGAGAATTTTAATTTGAATCTTGATGGAAGGCAGATAAGCTTGAATTTCCAGATCTACGGTAGCATTTTGTAACACCGGCTATCTGCTGCGTTAAACATGCTTTCTCCAGTGCCATATTCTAACGTAGCAATTCGCGCGGATCTCTTGTATCAATGTGAAACCTTGACACTAGAGGTAGATATCTGCAGGTCTTCGCCCTTCGCTGTGTTTGAACTATCCCGAATAGATTCTTTGGTGGCAACAGCTATCAGAACAAGTTGGGAGTTATAAACTTTGCTGATTAGTAAACGTTTTGCGAATGGGCAATCATCGTCCTGCTAAAGCGGTCATGTTTACCATTTTGACGTTCAATTTAAAATCTTCAACTTTTCGCCACTCATTAATTGGCTCATTAAAGTTACAAATCTGTGAGCTTTTGTTTAATCACATCTGCATTTCCATTTTTAAGTCCTGCTTATAGAGACTTACAGTTCAACCTGCTTTCATCGCGTGATTCCACGCAAGGTTAACGTTTCAACTTTGCTGTTTTTTCTCTAAATGATCATTAATCGATTTCCCGAATTATTTGTTGAATATTATGGATAGTGATTGTTTTTATGTTACTTGTCCGACTACTGTGTGAAATCGAATTGACAACCTTCCACAAGCAGGCTTTTCCACCATACCGCACACCAGTTTACGTCGGTGGTCGCAAGCTGCAAAGATGCATGTTGCATCCTCCCGTCGCGATGTTATCATTGTCTACATGTCATTCATCCGTATTTGACGTGTGATGCTTTGTTCAGCATATGAAATGACGTGATTTTGAAGTATCTTCGCGTTTCTTTTCTCTTTTAGGACTATTTGCTGGCTCGATCTAGTAGCGAACTTCGTTTCCGACATCAGTATCTGGTGCAGTGGGTGGTAAATAAAGTGATCGAGGGAATAACGCCTGCTCAAGAAAAAGAGGCATTGACCCGATGCATAAACGAACTGAAACGCTTGGCTAGCGAACAAAAATCTCCGGCGTTGGCATGATTGATTGATTCTCGAAGCGTTTCTTCTTGGTAGTGTACCTATCGTTTTCAATGACTACTTCGTTAACATTTATTAGATATGAATACAACTTGGTCACCCGCCAAAAACTTGTTTTTTTTGTTGTCCTGGTCTACGCTTTATTTGCATTCCTAACTTGTTGACTGTCATTATCACTTAGGCGCGTGACAGTCTCTCTTTACATGCATATATAGTGCTATTGAAATATTTTGATGTCAGATATGATGTTGATCAACAATTTTGGCCAAATGTTCTTGAAAAGGGTTAATCTTGTATGTTGTTGTATCTTGAACGGAAGCTGAATGCTTTCCATCTACGAAGCATCCATCGTATCTTCAACATATCGTAGATGGACAGAGGGACTAATGCTGAAGTGCTTTCAAAAGCTGGTTTACAGAGCGTGTTCATTCTGCTACGACAGCATCGCCTGCGGTGGCTTGGTCACGTCTACAGAACGGATGTGCAATCGTGCAGTACTTTGTGCTGTGCGGCTAACACCGTGCTAAATTGATTGGCTAGAGGTAGTGAGCTGCATGCTGAAACAGGCTAGAGTCTCACTACCATTTCCTGTTCTTTTTTCTTCCTCATATCTATCTAGGCCTGGGCAACCTGACAGTATCTTCGCCTACGTGCAGTCTCTGACTTTGCGGCACTTTGTCTAGATCAGGCTTGTGCTTTCATACATACAGAATGGAAAATGGTCGTATTCCGAAACATTTTCTCTATGGTGAGTTGAAATCAGTTACTCGAATATTAATCAGGCCTCATTTGCGGTACAAAGAGATGTGAAAACTCTTGGCATTGACCCTGCGAGTAGGGAAGAACTTTCTCTTGACCGCTCACATTGTGATTGTGATTTACATCTATGTTCGACATCGACCGAAGGAGGTCAACAAACGGAAGTTTTCGAGCAATACTTATTTTATCCACTACACCCCAACCTTGTCGCCTGTGAGTGTGTAGAAGTAAGGCGTGCGAATTCGGTCTCATGGGTTAAATTTCGAATTTCATGAAAATTTGAAACATGGTGACGTCCTTAATTCACGAGCTAGTAGACTTGACCTGACTTACTTGACTTAATCCCTTGAGTTCCTGGAGGAACATAGGGCCTCGGCAACTTGTCTCCAGTTTGGTCTGTCCATAGCAGCCAGTTTGATGTCGTTCCAGTTAAGTCCACACTTGCGGATTTCCTCTTCACACGAGCGCTTCCAAGATATCCTTGGGCGTCCGACCCGTCTCTTCCCTATTGGGTTCCATACCAGAGCATGACGCGTGATGTCATCATAAGGTTTCCGCAAGGTGTGCCCAACCCATCTCCACTTTCTTCTACTGATCTGCTGGGCGATCGGGTCCTCTTACTTACTTTTTACTTTTACTTTTGTGCGGCTGGCTCCACGAGAGGATTAGCCGGCTTCATTGATGTCTCGGATCGCACCAGCCCACGCACGTCGATCGGAGGCGAGATCGTTGCAGATCGTGATCCAGTCTCGTTCCCACCTGCGAACTTCGTAGACGGAGTTCGGGTGTATACATCCTCTTTCACAGTTGACAGCCAGTTTTTCACTTGACCACCTTGCCGCCGACGCCAGGTGCGAACGGGTTTGGGGTCGATGACGAGTTTTGGAAGTGCTGTGTCTGTCTTTCGGAGGACGTGGCCAAACCATTGCAGCCTTCGCCGTTGTATGTGAGCGGAAAGTGGAGATAGTCCGCTGCAACGCTCTCGTACGGCTGCGGCTCGGGTCCTCAGCAGCAATCTGCCACATGTCTTGATTCCTTATCTTTTCTGGCCATTTTACCTCAATAAATCGACGAAGGCAATTATTGTGGAATGATTGCAAGCGGCCAGAAGACTTTGCTGTCACTCGCCAGGTTTCCGATCCATAGAGTAGCTTCTGAATATACGGAGTTTCGTGCGTTTTGATAGAACCTTCGACTCCCGAATGGGTTTCAAAGCTATGAACGCGTACCTTGCTTTGCCGATTCTGGCGACTATGTCTTCGTCCGTACCACCATTTATTAAAACAATGCTGCCGAGGTAGACGAATTGCGTGACGTCTTTGACTGCTTTACCATTGATAGTGATTGATGGGTGCTTATCAGTTAGCACACGGAGGACTTCTGTTTTTTCGGTATTCACGCGTAGTCCTGCATATGAAGCAGAGTGTGCTAGTCTATCGGTCTTTCTCGGAAGACGTTGGGGGTCACGTGATATCCAGCAGACATCATCAGCGTATTCCAGATCCTCCAAATGCTCGGATTCCTTCCAATCGATACCATTCATCTCACCACCAGAAGCTCTGAAGGCTGATTTGTACACCTCGGCTGATATGTTACTTCCTCTGCTGCAGAAAATCTGGTCACAAAGACGGATCCCAAATGATTGGAAGAGAGCTAGTAGACCAGATGGAAATTCATCCCAAGGTACTCAACATGATTGCACTGAACCCGACTATGGTTAAACCAGGCGTTTTTCCTATTTGGACATCAGATGGATTCACAGATTCTGCCATGGATACAGCTGATGCCTTAGCTACATTTTCCGCGCGTTATTTGTCCAAAGGATTCATCTTTGACATTAACTTTGCCAGGCTCAATAGAGGAGACATTTTAATTGTTTTCAATTCTACGGTTTTTCACACAGGCTTACAGTTGACACACAAAGGGGTTAACGAGATAATGGCAGCTATTCTAATGTCATGTGTGCTGAAGCTTTGTGGCTCGCAATGTAATTTATTTAAGCACCCAATAAATTCGGAAATGGTATCAGCTGACTTGAAAGCCGGTGTTATTACAACAATCAATGAATGTGGCAGTCGTTCATATCAGGAAAATTATCGCTCTCTGACAGTTTTCTCAGTTTATAAAGTATTTAAACGCTTGGTGTGCGGAAGCTTTATCACGGATATCGAGCAGCATTGACTTATTTCTCAAGCATATTATGAATTGAAAACACCGCTTAACTAACATGCTCACGACTGCAAGTGTTTGGACGCAATCATCAGACGATGGGAGTTGTGTGCATGCCTGTTGTTTAGATATATCTAATGCCTTCGATTATGTTGACCACTCTTTACTGCTTCGGAAGCTGTAGGATGTAGGCTTTACTGGAAATCAGCTTGCCAGGTTCACAATTTATTTATCTGATCGTGAAGCGTTAATCAGAATAGATGACAGAATGTCTCGTGAGCGGAGTCCCACAAAGTTCAACCCTCAGCCCAATCCTATTCATAATATTTATAAATTATCATCCAGTATGTATACACTTCATACCGCATTTCTAAATGACGTATCAAGTGTTTAAAAGTTCTTGATCGAGGGTAAATAAATTTTCAAGCTATTGTAACAACCCCGCCTTGTAGCTGACTTTGATTCTATTCGTTTCTATAAAAAAATTGAAATTTGTGAGAAAAACGAACGGTTTCTGAGCTAACGCATGATACATATAATTTGGAGAGTGCTGAAGATTTTGTTCATTATGTGAAACTACTCATTAGTAGCAGTTCCTTCTAAATATTCACAAAATCGAGCACGGCGGTCCTCAATGATTGTAATGCAATCGATCTCCTGTATTTTCTAGCACAACAGAAGTAGCACAGTCACATTGCGTTATTATGCCACTCTCGGTATTATACCACTTTCGCTTGGCGCCGACTAAATTCCAAGCAAACTAAATTTACTATGCCTCCACGAAATCTCGCTAGTATGCCACTGTTAAAAGGCACGAGTTGTGAAATTCCACACACTGCTCGATTATTACATTTACGTTCCAAAAGTGAGGCGACGAAATACAGCCCAACTGCGCACAAAGTCAAACTCCTTCAAGGTCAAACACGTGATGCTTCCTCCCGACACCACCAAAACAAGCCAATCACAACATGCCCAGCATAAACGATCTACAGGCGTAAAAGCGCAGGCTCACGCATAACAATGACAACATTTAAAAAAATATTTGTCCGTTATGTCAGTAAAAGGTGAGAAGAACGGTGTCGATTGGAAGGAATCCGACCATTTGGAGGATCTGGAATACGCTGATGATGTCTGCTTCATATCACGTGACCTCCAACGTCTTCCGAGAAAGACCGATAGACTAGCACACTCTGCTTCATATGCAGGGCTACGCGTGAATACTGAAAAAACAGAAGTCCTCCGTGTGCTAACTACTGAACACCCATCAATCACCATCAATGGTAAAGCAGTTAAAGACGTCACACAATTCGTCTACCTCGGCAGCCTTGTTTCAATAAGTGGTGGCACGGACGAAGACATAGTCGCCAGAATCGGCTTTGAAACCCATTTGGGAGTCGAAGGTTCTATCAAAACGCACGAACTCCGTATATTCAAAAGCAACGTCAAATCCGTGCTACTCTATGGATCGGAAACCTGGCGAGTGTGGACTTAACTGGAACGGCATCAAACTGGCTGCTATGGATAGATCAAACTGGAGACAAGTTGCCGAGGCCCTTTGTTCCTCCCTGAACTCAAGGGATTAAGTGAAGTAAGTCAATGTCAGCTCAGAAGGGTCTGACGATGGAGAATATGCTGTGCAGTGAAGAGCTGGTGGAAAGCGAACAGGATGAGACCCAGGAGGAAATTGTTCCGATTGAAAAAAACTCAGCGCGCGTGAATAACCATTAGGAAGTTCTTACAAAAGAGTAGCGGAAAGCCCGGTGTGATGCATGTGTGCGTGGCTGCCTTTATATCAATGCATAATATTCGATAAACAAAATTTGCAGAACTTGTCACAAGGTTTGAGACAAATCGACCTCAGCTAATTTCCATTACCATAACGTGACTCAACACGGAAATATATGACTATTAAGTAAAGAGTGCTGGTGTGTCGCTGCTTCGCCGAACCCGTCTATCACGGAGAGGAGGTGCGTCAGTATTATGATCGCAAACTCACATCCAGAGAATTCATATATTCTGACTTCGTTCTTTGGGATACACTATGGTGCTTAATGACAACAACCACGTGTAACGATTGCGTATTCTGTGTAATTTATCGTCAAACAAGCCCCGGGGTTAAATAGAATATGATTCTTCTCGAAAAGCTACGCTTGATTGACTCGGGAAACAATACCGGAATCTTGGTGACGGCAGATTTTGATCTGCCTAACCTGCTGAAGATCAGCAAATGATCAGACCTCTATTGATACCAACTTCCAGCAGATTATTGAAGATATTCCCTTTTTTAATCATGTGGAATGAAATACAAGATACATTGGGACAGATATACTT
>JACCGJ010020634.1:0-16366 GCA_013407085.1 Atriophallophorus winterbourni
AATCCCAGACCAAGCACGGATAAGCACTGCTGATGGGCTCTAATGAGAGCGAAACTCGAGTCCAGTGATTCCATTAATGGACTTCCTTGGGAAATTTCAAGCGAATTGGTACTCATGAGTAGCTGAAAAAGATTTACAAAAGTTTTGTGTGTTTCATGTCTGAACAAAATTTTGTCAGTGACGCTCTGTCTGCTCCAGAGCAGTGTTTCATGTATGTTTTATGTGTTTGATCGGTTGTTTTGTGTGTTTCATGTGTTTGAACAGAATTTTGACAGTGACGCTCTGTCTGTTCCAGGCAGGTTTACAAGTGTTTAAACGCGTGTTTCATGTGTTTTACTGTTTGTTATGCAAGTGTGTTCTGTGTGTTTCATGTGTTTGAACAAAATTTTGAGAGTGACGCTCTGTCTGTTCCAGAGCAGGTTTAAACGTGTTTTATGTGTGTTTCATGTGTTTTTGACCTGTTCGTTTCAGTTTTCATGCAAGTGTTTTTGCAAGTGTTTCATGTGTGTTTCAGTGTTTATGCAAGTGTGTTTTGTGTGTTTCATGTGTTTGAACAAAATTTTGTCACTGACGCTCTGTCTGCTCCAGAGCAGGTTTACAAGTGTTTCATGTGTTTTATGTGTTTGTAACCGGTTGTTTCATTGTTAATGCAAGTGTGTTTTGTGTGTTTCATGTGTTTGAACAAAATTTTGACAGTGACGCTCTGTCTATCTCAGAGTATGTTTACAAGTGTTTAAACGCGTGTTTCATGTGTTTTACTGTTTGTGTGTTTGTGTGTTCTGTTTTTTTGAAAAAATTTTGACAGTGACACTGTCTGTTCCAGATCAGGTTTACAATAATTTGAACGTGTTTCATGTATGTTTATGTGTTTTTGACCGGTTGTTATAGTGTTTATGCAAGTGTGTTTTGTGTGTTTCATGTGTTTGAACGAAATTTTGACCGTTAGGCTCTGTCTGTCCCAGAGCAGGTTTACACGTGGTTAAACGTGTGTTTCATGTGTTTCACTGTTTGTTTCAGTGTTTATGCAAGTGTTTTGTGTTTTTCATGTGTTCGAACAAAATTTTGACAGTAACGCTCTGTCAGTCTCAGAGCAGGTTTACAAGTGTTTGAACGCGTGTTTCATGTGTTTTACTGTTTGTTTCAATGTTTATGCGGGTGTTTTGTGTGTTTCATGAGTTTGAACAAAATTCTGTCAGTGTTTCACGTGTGTTTCTTGTGTTTCTTGTGTTTCTTTTGGTTCTGTCCAGAGGAGGTTAACAAGTGTTTAACGTGTTTCATGTGTATTTGTTTGTAATGACATTTGAACCTGAATAAACTCGTATGTTTCACGTGCTTATGTGGTTTTGTGTTCATGCATGTGGTCTTTCTGTCTATCTATCTAACTATCCATCTATCTATCAATCAATCTCTCTATTTATCCCTTTATCTATCTATCTATCAATCTATCTATCAATCTATCTATCTATCTATCTATCTCTCGCTGTATCTATCTATCCATCTTCCTGTCCATCTATATATCCATCTATCTATTTATTTATCAACTCAACAACTATCTTTCTATCTACCTATCTATCTATCTATATATATCTATCTATCTATCTATCTATCTATCTATCTATCTATCTATCTATCTATCTATCTATCTATCTATCTATCTATCTATCTATCTATCTATCTATCTATCTCTCTATTATCTATTTAGTTATCTGCCTCGCTCTATCTATTCATTTTCAATCTAACTATTTATCTCTCTTACTCTATTCATCTATTTATTTATCCAACTAACAACTATCAACCTATCTATCTATCTATCTATCTATCTCTCTATCTATCTATCTATCTATCTATCTATCTATCTCTCTATCTATTTAATCATCTATCTGTCTATCTATTTATCTATCTATCTATCTTTTCATCTATCCATCTATTTCTTTCTCTCGCTCTATCTATCTATCTATCTCTCTATTTATCTATTTAGTTATCTGCCTCGCTCTATTCATTTTAACTATTTATCTCTCTTACTCTCTATCTATTCATCTATTCATTTATCCATCTATCTATCTATCTCTCCGAATATTTTTCTATCTATCTAACTAACAACTATGTTTCTGTCCATCTATATATCCATCTATCTATCTATCTACTCAACAACTATCTTTCTATCTACCTATCTATCTATCTACCCATCTATCTATCTATCTATCTATCTATCTATCTATCTATCTTTCTATCTATCTATCTATCTATCTATCTATCTATATATCTATCTATTTATCTATCTATCTATCTTTTCATCTATCTATCTATTTATCTTTCTCTCGAAAGATAAATATCTATTCATTTTCTATCTATCTATCTATCTATCTTACCGTTCATCTATATATCCATCTATCTATCTATCCATCATATTTTCATCTATCTCTCTTTTTTTTCTATCTATCTATCTATTATCTATCTCACCGTTCATCTATCTCTCTATCTTTTTCTCTGTCTTACTATCTATCTTATCGTTCATCTATATATATCCATCTATCTATCTATCCATCATCTATTTATCTATCTCTATCTTTTTCTTCATCTTACTATCTATCTAATTATCCATCTCATTCGTTCATCTATATATATCCATCTATCTATCTATCCATCATCTATTTATCTATCTCTATCTTTTTCTTCATCTTACTATCTATCTAATTATCCATCTCTCTATCTTTCCATCTCTGTTAATTTTTCTACCCATCCATCTATCTATATATTTATCTTTCTATCTATTTCTCTATCTCTGCATCTATTTATCTATCTATCTATCAATCTTTTTTCTGTCTATTCATATCTTTCTATTCTATCTATTTATCTATCCGTCTATCTATCTATGTATCTATGTATCTATCTGTCTTCTTTCTATCAATCCATCTATTTTCTGTTTCCAACTATCTGTCTCACTATTTATCTATCCATCTATCTATCTATCTATCCATCATCTATTTATCCATCTGTTTATATATTTTTCTATCTCTTCATCTTTTCCTCTATCTATCTATCTATCTATCTTTTCATCTATCTGGTAATTTTTATATCCATCCATTTATCTATCTTTATATCTATATATATATATATTTATCTCTATCTATTTCTCAATCTACGCATTCATTTATCTATCTATATATTCATCTCTTTATCTATCTATTTATCTATCTTTTAATCTATTTATCTATCCATCTGTCTGTCTGTATATTTATCTATTATTTATCTATTTACCGAGCAATCATCTATCAATTATCTATCATTCCATCCATCGATCATTCATCAATTAATCAATCAATCTAGCTGTCTATCTATCTATCTATCTATCGATATATCTATCTATTTTTCTATCTATCTATCTATTCATTTCCTTCTATCTATCTATATTCCTATCTATCTTTTCATCTATCTGTCAATTTTTCTATCCTTCCATCTATCTATCTATCTATCTATTTATCTATTTATCCATCTATCTATCTATGCATCTATCTATTTGTATATCAATTTATATATATAATCTGGGGAGAGAGCGAGTGAGAGAGCAAAGATAGCATGCGCATCTAGCTAGCGAGCGAGCATCTATTGAGCAATTTATCAGCTATCTAGTTATATATCTATCTATCTATCTATCTCTCTATCTATCTACTTTTTTCATCTATCTATCTATCTATCCATCCATCTATCTGTCTATCTGTCTATTTATTGATCAATCAATCTATCTCTCTATTTTACTAATTAGATAATTATAATAATAATAATAGATAATTATAATTATAGATAATCTATCTACTTATTTATCAATGAATCTATCTCTCTATCAATTTTTCAGTCTATATATGTATCTTTTCATCAATTCAATAATCAATCAATCTTATTATCTATTTATCTTTCTAATCTATCTATTTGACAATCTATCTGTCTATCTATCTATCTCTCTATCTATCCATCTATCTGTCTATGTATCTATTTATCTATTCAATAATCAACCAATCTTACCGTCTATTCATATTTCTAATCTATCTATCTATCTTACTTTTCATCTATCTATCATCATCTATTTATCAATTAAACTATCTCTCTATCTATCTACCTATCTATCTAATTATATATCCTTCTGCTTATCTATCTATCTATCTATCCAACCATTTACCCATCTATCTTTCTATCTATCTATCTATCTATCTCTCTTCTTATATGGTTATCTATCTATCCATTTATCTATCTATGTAAAATCGATATCTTATTTATTTATCTTTTTTCTATCTATCTATAAATCTATCTATCTTACTATATATCCTTTTACTTGTCTATCTATCTATCCAACTATCTATCCATCTATCTTTCTCTGGATCTAAATATCTATCTCTTTATCTATCTTTCTATCTATCTATCTCTCTTCTTATATGGCTATCTATCTAAAATTATTATCTTATTTATTCATCTGTTTTGTTTTCATCTCTTTTTTTGTATCTATCTGTCTTTTTCTCTGTTAATTTTTCTATCCATCTATATATTCATTTATTTATCTATCTATCTATCTATCTCTCTATCTATTCTTCTATTTCTCTATCTATCTACATATTTATCTATCTATCTATCTATCTTCTCATCAATGAATCTATGTATCTCTCTATCTATCTATCAGTCTGTATATGTATCTATTTATCTATTCGATAATCAATGAATCCTACTGTCTATTTATCTCTCTAATCTATCTATTCATCCATCTATCTACCTATCTATCTATCTATTTATCCATCTATCTATGTATATAACTATCTATTTTTCTGTTTATCAATCTATCTCTCTATCTATCTATCTATCTATCAGTCTATGTATCTATTTATCTATTTATAAAACAATCGATCTTACTGTCTATTTATCTTTCTATCTAACTATCTACCTACCTACCTATCTATCTATCTATCTATCTGTGTATATATTTATCTATTTATCAGTTGAACTATCTCTCTTTTTATCCTTCTAATCTAACTATCTATCTATCTATCTATCTATCTATCTATCTAATTATATATCCTTCTATCCTATCCTTCTATATATCTATCTAACTATCTAATTACATATCCTTCTACTTATATATCTCTCTAACTAACTATCTATCTTTCCATCGATCTATCTATCTATCTATATATCTTCTCATTTATCTCTTCTTATATAATTATCTATCTATACATCTATCGATTTATCTAAGATTGATATCTTTTTATTTATTGATCTTGCTAATTTATCTATCTATTTATCCATTTATCCATCTATCTTTCCACCTATCTATCTTTCTATCTATCTTCATATTTGTATTTCTATTCTATCTCTCTATCTATCTATTCTTCTATCTATTCATATATCTAGCTATCTACCCATCTTTTCATTCATCTATCTCTCTTCTTATCTAGTTATCTAGTTATCCATCCATCAATCTATCTATCTATCTATTCATCTACCTATCTATCTATCTATCTATCTATCTATCTATCTATATATCCACCTATCTATATATCTATCTAGATATCTATTTAAATATCTATCTATTCATTTATCTATCTATCTAAATATCTATCCTTCATTTATCTATCTATCTACCTATCTATTTATCCAACTATTTATCTATTTATTAATCAATCAATCTGATTATTCATCTTTATATTTATTTAGATATCTATCTATTTATTTATCTATCTTTACAAATATCTATCTTTCTATTTATCATATATAGATAGCTAGATAGATAGATTACTATCTCTTTATCTATCTATATATCCACCTATCTATATATCTATCTAGATATCCATTTAGATATTTATCTATTCATTTATCTATTTATCTTAATATCTATCCTCCATTTATTTATCTATCTACCTATCTATGTATCCAACTATTTATCTATTCATCAATCAATCTATCTATCTATTTATCTTTATATTTATTTTGATATATATCTATTTATTTATCTATCTTTCCAAATATCTATCTTTCTATTTATCTAATCACCTACCTATCTATTTATCTATCTATTTATCTAATTATTTATCTATTTATTGATTGAAACATCTATCTATCTCTTTATCTATCTATCTATCTATTTATCAACATATCTATCTAATTATTTATCCTTTTATTTATTCATTCATATATCTCTCTATCTTTTTATTTATCTATCTATTTATCTACCTATCTATATATCTCTCTATCTATCCATCAAACTATCCATCTTCCTATCTATCTATCTATCTATCTGTCTATTTTTCTAGCTAATTCTCTTTGTATTTATTCTTCTATCTATCTTTATCTTTTTATCTATCTATTTATTCATCTACCTATTTATATATATCTCTATCTATACATCAATCTATCTATCTGTCTATCTATCTATCCATCTATCTATCTATCTATCTACCTATCCATCTGATTAATAATCTATCTATCTATCTATCTATAGATGGACAGAAAGATGATAGATAGATAGATAGAAAATGAGATAGATATAGCAAAAGATAGATAAATAGATAGATAGATTGATAGATAGATAGATAGATAGATAAATAGATAGATAGATAGATAGATAGAAAAATAGATGGATAGATAGATAGATAAACAAAACATAATCACAAACACACAAATCACACGTGAAACATACGCGTTTATTTAGGTTCAAATGTCATTACAAACAAATACACATGAAACACGTTTGAAACCTGCTCTAGACCAGACAGACCGTCACTGTCAAAATTTTGTTCAAGCACATTAAACACAGTAAACACTCGCATAAACACTCAAACAATTAGTAAAACACATGAAACACACGTTTGACCACTATTAAACCTGCTCTGGGACAGACAGATCGTCACAGTCAAAATTTTGTTCAAACACATGAAACACAAAACACACTTGCACAAACAATAGAACAACCGGTCAAAAACACATAAAACATACATGAAACACTTGTAAACCTGCTCTGAAACAGACGGAGCGTCACTGATAAAATTTTGTTCAAACAAATAAAACACACAAAACACACTTGCATAAACACTGAAACCAACAGTAAAACACATGAAACAAACGTTTAACCACTTTTAAACCTGCTCTGATACAGACAGAGCGTCACTGTCAAAATTTTGTTCGAACATATGAAACACACAAAGCACACTTGCATAAACACTAAAACAAAAAATTAAACACATGAAACACACGTTTAACCACTTGTAAACCTGCTCTGGGACAGACAGAGCGTCACGGTGAAAATTTTGTTCAAACACATGGAACACACAAAACACACTTGCATAAACAAAAAAACAACCGGTCAAAAACACATAAAACATACATGAAACACTTGTAAACCTGCTCTGGAGCAGACAGAGCGTCACTGTCAAAATTTTGTTCAAACACATGAAACACACAAAACACACCTGCATAAACACTGGAACAAACTGGTCAAAAACACATGAAACACACATAAAACAAGTTCAAACTCTTGTAAACCTGCCTTGGAACAGACAGAGCGTCACTGTCGAAATTTTGTTCAAACACATGAAACACACAAAACACACTTGCATAACAAACAGTAAAACATATGGAACACGCGTTTAAACACTTGTAAACCTGCTCTGGAACAGATAGAGCGTCACTGTCAAAATTTTGCTCAAACACATGAAACACACAAAACACACTTGCATAAACACAAACAATCGGTCAAAAACACATGAAACATACATGAAACACTTGTAAACCTGCTCTGGAACAAACAGCGTCACTGACAATATTTTGTTTTAACAAATAAAACACACAAAACACACTTGCATAAACACTGAAACAAGCAGGTCAAAAACACATGAAACATACATGAAACACACGCTTGAACACTTGTAAACCTCCCCTGGACTTCTACGCAAAACCAATCTGCTCAAAAACATGAAACACGCATGAAACACACGTTTAAACACTTGTTCATTTTCAGCTACTCATGAGTACCAATTCGTTTGAAATTTCCCAAGGAGGTCCATTAAAGGAAGCACTGGACTCGAGTTTCGCTCTCATTAAAGCTCATCAGCAGTGCATATCCGTGCTTGGTCTGGGATTTGAACCCGGGACCGTCTGATGCGGGGCCGATGCCTTAACCATTCGGCTATCCCGCCACGTCCTGCTGACTGGACTTATCCAATGTGAACACAAGCGACTTGGTCTTTTTTCTCACAAGCAGGGGTGCCCGACGAATTTTTCGGAAGGGGTAACTGTCCATGGTCTCCCAACCGATCACTCCGCAGTCAGGTCTTCCCAGAAGGAACGCCGCATCTCGCGTCATTACCCAAAGGGCATTTGTTATGGTTTCAAGTAGAGGGGGTTCGGAGAGTTATAATGTTTTCAGCTACTCATGAGTACCAATTCGCTTGAAATTTCCCAAGGATGTCCATTAAAGGAAGCACTGGACTCGAGTTTCGCTCTCATTAGCAGTGTATATCCGTGCTTGGTCTGGGATTTGAACCCGGGACCGTCTGATGCGGGGCCGATGCCTTAACCATTCGGCTATCCCGCCACGTCCTGCTGACTGGACTTATCCAATGTGAACACAAGCAACTTGGTCTTATTTCTCACAAGCAGGGGTGCCCGACGAATTTTTCGGAAGGGGTAGCCGGTAACTGTCCACGGTCTCCCAACCGATCACTCCGCAGTCAGGTCTTCCCAGAAGGAAGGCCGCATCTCGCGTCATTACCCAAAGGGCATATGTTATGGTTTCAAGTAGAGGGGGTTCGGAGAGTTATAATGTTTTCAGCTACTCATGAGTACCAATTAGCTTGAAATTTCCCCAGGAGGTCCATTAAAGGAAGCACTGGACTCGAGTTTCGCTCTCATTAGAGCTCATCAGCAGTGCATATCCGTGCTTGGTCTGGGATTTGAACCCGGGACCGTCTGATGCGGGGCCGATGCCTTAACCATTCGGCTATCCCGCCACGTCCTGCTGACTGGACTTATCCAATGTGAACACAAGCGACTTGGTTTTTTTTTTTTCTCACAAGCAGGGGTGCCCGACGAATTTTTCGGAAGGGGTAGCCGGTAACTGTCCACGGTCTCCCAACCGATCACTCCGCAGTCAGGTCTTCCCAGAAGGAACGCCGCATCTCGCGTCATTACCCAAAGGGCATATGTTATGGTTTCAAATAGAGGGGGTTCGGAGAGTTATAATGTTTTCAGCTACTCATGAGTACCAATTCGCTTGAAATTTCCCAAGGAGGTCCATTAAAGGAAGCACTGGACTCGAGTTTCGCTCTCATTAGAGCTCATCAGCAGTGCATATCCGTGATTGGTCTGGGATTTGAACCCGGTACCGTCTGATGCGGGGCCGATGCCTTAACCATTCGGCTATCCCGCCACGTCCTGCTGACTGGACTTATCCAATGTGAACACAAGCGACTTGGTTCTTTTTCACAAGCAGGGGTGCCCGACGAATTTTTCGGAAGGGGTAGCCGGTAACTGTCCACGGTCTCCCAACCGATCACTCCGCAGTCAGGTCTTCCCAGAAGGAACGCCGCATCTCGCGTCATTACCCAAAGGGCATTTGTTATGGTTTCAAGTAGAGGGGGGTCGGAGAGTTATAATGTTTTCAGCTACTCATGAGTACCAATTCGCTTGAAATTTCCCAAGGAAGTCCATTAAAGGAAGCACTGGACTCGAGTTTCGCTCTCATTAGAGCTCATCAGCAGTGGATATCCGTGATTGGTCTGGGATTTGAACCCGGGACCGTCTGATGCGGGGCCGATGCCTTAACCATTCGGCTATCCCGCCACGTCCTGCTGACTGGACTTATCCAATGTGAACACAAGCGACTTGGTTTTTTTTCTCACAAACAGGGGTGCCCGACGAATTTTTCGGAAGGGGTAGCCGGTAACTGTCCACGGTCTCCCAACCGATCACTCCGCAGTCAGGTCTTCCCAGAAGGAACGCCGCATCTCGCGTCATTACCCAAAGGGCATTTGTCATGGTTTCATGTAGATGGGGTTCGGAGAGTTATAATGTTTTCAGCTACTCATGAGTACCAATTCGCTTGAAATTTCCCAAGGAAGTCCATTAAAGGAAGCACTGGACTCGAGTTTCGCTCTTATAAGAGCTCATCAGCAGTGCATATCCGTGCTTGGTCTGGGATTTGAACCCGGTACCGTCTGATGCGGGGCCGATGCCTTAACCATTCGGCTATCCCGCCACGTCCTGCTGACTGGACTTATCCAATGTGAACACAAGCGACTTGGTTTTTTTTCTCACAAGCAGGGGTGCCCGACGAAGTTTTCGGAAGGGGTAGCCGGTAACTGTCCACGGTCTCCCAACCGATCACTTCGCAGTCAGGTCTTCCCAGAAGGAACGCCGCATCTCGCGTCATTACCCAAAGGGCATTTGTTATGGTTTCAAGTAGAGGGGGTTCGGAGAGTTATAATGTTTTCAGCTACTCATGAGTACCAATTCGCTTGAAATTTCCCAAGGAAGTCCATTAAAGGAAGCACTGGACTCGAGTTTCGCTCTCATTAGAGCTCATCAGCAGTGCATATCCGTGCTTGGTCTGGGATTTGAACTCGGTACCGTTTGATGCATGGCCCTTGCCTTAACCATTCGGCTATCCCGCCACGTCCTGCTGACTGGACTTATCCAACGTGAACACAAGCGACTTGGTTTTTTTTCTCACAAGCAGGAGTGCCCGACGAATTTTTCGGAAGTGTAACGGTAACTGTCCATGGTCTCCCAACCGATCACTCCGCAGTCAGGTCTTCCCAGAAGGAACGCCGCATCTCGCGTCATTACCCAAAGGGCATTTGTTATGGTTTCAAGTCGAGGGGGTTCGGAGAGTTATAATGTTTTCAGCTACTCATGAGTACCAATTCGCTTGAAATTTCCCAAGGAAGTCCATTAAAGGAAGCACTGGACTCGAGTTTCGCTCTCATTAGAGCTCATCAGCAGTGCATATCTGTGCTTGGTCTGGGATTTGAACCCGGGACCGTCTGATGCGGGGCCGATGCCTTAACCATTCGGCTATCCCGCCACGTCCTGCTGACTGGACTTATCCAATGTGAACACAAGCGACTTGGTTCTTTTTTCACAAGCAGGGGTGCCCGACGAATTTTTCGGAAGGGGTAGCCGGTAACTGTCCACGGTCTCCCAACCGATCACTCCGCAGTCAGGTCTTCCCAGAAGGAACGCCGCATCTCGCGTCATTACCCAAAGGGCATTTGTCATGGTTTCAAGTAGAGGGGGTTCGGAGAGTTATAATGTTTTCAGCTACTCATGAGTACCAATTCGCTTGAAATTTCCCAAGGAGGTCCATTAAAGGAAGCACTGGACTCGAGTTTCGCTCTCATTAAAGCTCATCAGCAGTGCATATCCGTGCTTGGTCTGGGATTTGAACCCGGGACCGTCTGATGCGGGGCCGATGCCTTAACCATTCGGCTATCCCGCCACGTCCTGCTGACTGGACTTATCCAATGTGAACACAAGCGACTTGGTTTTTTTTCTCACAAGCAGGGGTGCCCGACGAATTTTTCGGAAGGGGTAGCCGGTAACCGTCCACGGTCTCCCAACCGATCACTCCGCAGTCAGGTCTTCCCAGAAGGAACGCCGCATCTCGCGTCATTACCCAAAGGGCATTTGTTATGGTTTCAAGTAGAGGGGGTTCGGAGAGTTATAATGTTTTCAGCTACTCATGAGTACCAATTCGCTTGAAATTTCCCAAGGAAGTCCATTAAAGGAAGCACTGGACTCGAGTTTCGCTCTCATTAGAGCTCATCAGCAGTGCATATCCGTGCTTGGTCTGGGATTTGAACTCGGTACCGTTTGATGCATGGCCCTTGCCTTAACCATTCGGCTATCCCGCCACGTCCTGCTGACTGGACTTATCCAATGTGAACACAAGCGACTTGGTTTTTTTTCTCACAAGCAGGGGTGCCCGACGAATTTTTCGGAAGGGGTAACCGGTAACTGTCCACGGTCTCCCAACCGATCACTCCGCAGTCAGGTCTTCCCAGAAGGAACGCCGCATCTCGCGTCATTACCAAAAGGGCATTTGTTCTGGTTTCAAGTAGAGGGGGTTCGGAGAGTTATAATGTTTTCAGCTACTCATGAGTACCAATTCGCTTGAAATTTCCCAAGGAAGTCCATTAAAGGAAGCACTGGACTCGAGTTTCGCTCTCATTAGAGCTCATCAGCAGCAGCTCCGAAACAGACAGAGCGTCACTGTCAAAATTTTGTACAATCACATGAAACACACAAAACACGCTTGCATAAACACTAAAACAAACTTGTCAAAAACACATAAAACATACACGAAACACACGTTGAAACAATTGTAAAACTGCTCTGGAACAAGCAGAGTCACTGTCAAAATTTTTTTCAAACATAAGGAACACAAAACACATGCATGAACAAAAGTTGATTTACACATACAAAGACAAACACAAAATCACATAAACACTTGAAACACACGGGTTTACTTACGTTTAAATGTCATTACGTATAGCTGTCGCCGATATTTTTATTGTGTACGTGTCTGTTTCCTTTGGAATTCCCTACCCGAAACTCTTGTCATCTCTCCCAGCATCGGAACGTTTATTCGAAATTTGGATACTTATTTGTTGCATAACGATTTGACGACACCTGCGTATTGATTCATGGTAACTATACAACTTGACTATACTTTACATTACATGTTTATTTTATACCTATTTCCTGAATGTATATTTACTATGATATGGTAATTGTGAAGCTATGTGCTTTTTGTGACCATAAATTCTTGAATCTTGAATCTTGAATCTTGAATCATGAAACACACGATTAAACACTTGTAAACCTCCTTTGGACTTTAACACAAAAGCAAACTGGTCAAAAACACATGAAACATGCATGAAACACACGTTTAAACACTTGTTTATTTGCTTTGAAACAGACTGAGCGTCACTGTCAAATTTTTTTCAAACACATGAAACACACAAAACACTTACAGAAAACACTAAAACAAACTGGTCAGAAACACAAAACATATGATAAACACGTTTAAACACTTGTAAACCTGCTCTGGAACAAATACAGAATCACTGTCAAAATTTTTTCAAACAGGAAACAAAAACACGCATGAACAAAAGTTGATTTACACATACAAAGACAAACACAAAATCACATAAACACTTGAAACACACGGGTTTACTTACGTTTAAATGTCATTACAAACAAATACAACTAAAACACACGTTTAAACACTACTAAACCTGTTCTGGACTTCAACACAAAAACAAACTGGTCAAAAACACATGAAACACACGTGAAAGACACGTTTAAACACTTTTTAACCTGCTCTAGAACAGACAGGGCGTCACTGTCAAAATTTTGTACAATCACACACACAAAACACGCTTGCATAAACACTGAAACAAAGTGGTCAAAAACACATGAAACGTAAGGAAACACACGTTTAAAGACTTGTAAACCTGCTCTGGAACAAGTATAGTCACTGTCAAAATTTTTTTCAAACATAAGGAACACAAAACACATGCATGAACAAAAGTTGATTTACACATACAAAGACAAACACAAAATCACATAAGCACTTGAAACACACGGGTTTACTTACGTTTAAATGTCATTACGAACAAATAAACATGAAACACACGTTTAAACACTTGTAAACCTCCTTCGGACTTCAACACAAAAACAAACTGGTCAAAAACACATGAAACACGCATGAAACACACGTTTAAACACTTGTTTATTTGCTTTGAAACAGGCTGAGCGTCACTGTCAAATTTTTTTTTTAAACACATGAAACACACAAAACACTTACATAAACACTAAAACAAACTGGTCAGAAACACAAAACATATGATAAACACGTTTAAACACTTGTAAATCTGCTCTAGAACAGACTGAGCGTCACTGTCGAAATTTTGTTCAAACACATGAAACACACAGAACACACTTGCATAAACACTAAAACAAACGGTCAAAACACATAAAACATACATGAAACACGTTTAAACACTTGTAAACCTGCTCTGGAACAGACAGAGCGTCACTGTCAAAATTTTGTACAATCACATGAAACACACAAAACACGCTTGCATAAACACTAAAACAAAGTGGTCAAAAACACATAAAACGTGATGAAACACACGTTTAAAGACTTGTAAACCTGCTCTGGAACAGACAGGGAGTCACTTTCAATTTTTTTCAAACACAGGAAACAAAACGCATGCATGAACAAAAGTTGATTTACACATACAAAGACAAACACAAAATCAAATAAACACATGAAACACAAGCTTACTCACACGTAGAAAGGCACTTACAAACATACACACACTTGATGCCAACACGTTGAACGACAAATATTTAGTCATACACATTCACAGAAACATACGAAGAGTCACACGTTCATATATGTAAAATGTCCAAATTTTAAATCATACTTTTATTAATACACATATGATATCGTATAAACGCAAGCACGTATGTGCGCGAAATCACACGAAGATTCACACGTTCATTCACGGATATACGCAAATGCAAAAACAAGCAAATACACCAAACACATTCTACACAAACGATAAAATTCATATGTGCGTTCGGAAACGTGATCACACTAGCATATACACAGATAAATATTGTAAATAGCAGGAAAACCCACCCGAGCAAACAAAACTGCAAAATAAATCGACCGTTTATTCACTCAAACTGATAAAACACACTTACAAACACTTGACTATATACACATTGATTTGCATTCACGCGCACAATTAACGAAGACTTACAAACTATCACATAAACACATAAAACACACGAGAGTTACCCTACAAACACCCACACATGTTACACACAAGTTAACCCATAAATTTTCAGGCTTACACTCACGAAAGCACATGAATGACACGTTCATACACAAGCGGATAGTAGTATAAGAAGCACAAACCGCACAAATATACATAAAACACGTTATAATAACACAAACTTTCTGTAACGCTTGCAAACACTTGAATATGCACACTTTGATTTGCATTCACGCGCATAATTGACCAAGCCATACAAACAATCACATAAACACACAAAACACACAGAAGTGAACTTACAAACACCCATGCATGACACACACAAATTAACCTAAGCGTAGTCTAAGAAGCAAAAACCACACAAATAATCAAGCAGTTACAAATACAGACGTTATTATTACACAAACGTTTGAAAAACACGTTGATTTGCATTTACGCGTACAATCGCACAAATATACCTAAACACACGTTATAATAACACAAACTTTCTGTACCGCATGTAAACACTTGAATGTGTACACGTTAATTTGCATTCACGCGCAAAATCGAGGAAGATAAACAAAAAATCACATAAACACACAAAACACACAAAAATAAACTTACAAACACTCCCACACATGACACGCACGTTAACCTATAAATTTTCAGGCAAACACTGTCGAAAAATACTAATCACACGTTCATACACAAGCGTATACGCAGTTAGTAGTCTAAGAAGCAAAACACCACATAATTACACATGAAACACGTTATAATTTCACAAACGTTTGAAACACACTTGCAAACACTTGCTATACATACGTTGATTTGCATTCACACGCACAATTAACGGAGATAAACAAACCATCACATAAACACACAAAACACACAAAAATGAACTTACAATAACACCCCCACATGACATATACAAGTTAACCCATAAATTTTCAATCATACACTCACGAAAACACACGAATCACACGTTCATACACAAGCGTATACGCAGATAGCAAGAAGCACCAACCCCACAAATACACATAAAACACACGTTATATTTACACAAACTTTTGAAACACGCTTGCAAACACATGCACAGAAATTCGCTGAGGCATATGAAACTGTCAACATTTTGATTCATTATCTCTTAAACTTCATAAGCACATATATGGCCTACAGTGGGCGAACGCACACAAAAATAAACAGGTCGAAACCAATAAACCACACTAACACAAACACAAAATAAACTTGCATAAACACACGTTGATTTGCATACACACATACGCGCAACTAACGAAGACAAACCACAAAAACGTGTTAATGCACGTACAAACACACCCACAGTTGAAGCATACAAAACCGAAAAAGTTTCAGGCATACACACTCACGGAAACAGACGAAGAAGAAAAAGAAAGAAAGAAAGAAAAATGGCTTTATTCGAGTACACGAATTTCCAGCGATACAATTAATTCGACCACACGTAATAAAATGTACATTAAAAAAAATACATGTCAAATAAAGATGATCCCACTTCAGTTATTATACTGTCAGTTTCTTCC
>JACCGJ010020635.1:0-192157 GCA_013407085.1 Atriophallophorus winterbourni
CCTGATTGGAAACGTCGCCGTGGCGGACAAAGGAATACTTGGCGGAAGACCCTCAAGCGTCTAACAGCCTCGCTAGCCATCGTGGGAACATCGCGCTTACCCGGGTGGGGTCCGAAGGACCGTGAAGATATGTGGCTGATAACACTCAGTGTAATGGCAAAAGAAAGGAATCAGTGGCGAGATTCCTGCCGTGCTTGTGTTTCCGTTTATCAATGACCCTCCCCCTCCCTTTTTCCAAAAAAGACAAAAAAGATCAAAAACGGCATGTGTAAACAGACAGACAAAAAAATCCCCCTTCTTTTTCTTGTTTTCTTCATCATGTACCCTCTCATGGTATCTTGTGGCACAACAGTCGTATGTAAAGACTTGTGTGATAAAATATAATAATCTGCTAAATCTATGCTTACTTAGATTGACAATTTTTAACTCTTCTATTTTTTATTGATAAATTGTTTGCTTTTAGACATTAAAACCTGAATTATCATGTAATGCATCAAACGTGCGTGATGAACGGGTCCAAATTTGACAGTAACGATTACAGCAGTTTATTGTGCCTGTGAATTTGATATTGGTATTAAAACGCGAAACATTTTCCGCATGTTTGTGTTTTATTGTTTGACTATCGCTCAGAGTAATATTAGCATTGGACGGAATTTGAATGTGAAAAGGCAGGTGAATCTGATATGGCGCAGTAAACATTATGCGAACCAACTTTGCCGCTTTGGGCTATTAATTTTTCAGTTTTCACGTAGGGAAAAACGCCATACGTTATTTTTGCATCCAAAGTGAATTCACTTTTCCCGAAATTACACTCCACTACCCGTTTATGGGTGTTTTCCGTCATCACTTTGGTCATCCGTATGCGCCTTGAGTGCTTGACCACGAATCACTATGTGATTCTGTGTTTGAACATCGTGGTTCGTTGTACGATCTGTATGCAACAGTGGCATTCAAGTATAACCTTGAATTCACTTTTGTTTCACAAAAGCAAAAAGCAATATTGTGGGTAATAAGCATCACATTAACAGCGACTGACATTTTTATTATCACTTATGCTCTAATTAATTATTGCCATTGTGTGGAACTTGTAACATTTCTTGCTTTATCGCCAGGCTTCAAGATTTTCGTTTGAAAAAGCAGTTTACAATAACCACCGAGTCGAAGTTTCGGTACAGACGCGTATATACGTATAAATAACATAAATCGGACTGGGATATTTTGGTAATAGTTGAGAGAAATATCAGGGTTAGCTCGCAAATGGTCATCATGTTTTCATTCGAATTTAGCTAATCTGGTAGAATTTACCGAATTGGCAGGTAGGGAAATCGAAAAAAACAAGCACATCCCGAATAAAAATACCTGCCGCAGTTCCGTTTGGAGTGTGATATTTAAATTCAATTCAATTCAATCTTAATGGTCTAAAAGGCATATAGGTTTACAAAAAACCACAGAATAATATTGGAATGACGAAGAATATAACAAGCAAAAATGGGATTTGGTTGCGTACTGAGCAGTTCAAGAAAGGGCAGAAATTGTTTTCGATTGGTGTGATGACAAATGTTAAGATGTATCGTTTTCTACGATGCACGGATGTTGCTAAAAGTTCGAAGTTGGAATAAGTTATTTATGAGGTGGGAAACAGTAGTAAGAACTTTGTATGCAAGGATAAAATCGCCTCGCATTCTCCTTTGTGGAAGCCTCCTCCGGTCTATTCGTCTGAGGCACTCGACTAATGGGGCATTGTTAGCCATTGACAAACATAGAAGCTATATTTTATAAGCGGTAAAGAAGAAAAACATCATGGAGCTATGGTGTCGAGGCTTGGATAGCATAGTCGAGAACCGGGTGTATATAAGTGTTCATCATGAAAGAAAAACAAACAGGCTAAAAACGATCAACTAGCCACCGTAACATGCCTAGCGTCCGAGAGGAACGCTTTCAAACAGCTTCTCGGTATGGAATTCAACCCAGTATTTGTAAAGAAGGTCGGTCCCACAACATTCAAACTACTCTCCCAATTGAATGAGATTCTTTGCATGTATCACAACCTATACTCCTTGAGGGATTATAAATTTCTATAAAAAGTCGGTTCGGTTGTACTCAGACAGACTCGTCAGGACAATGGGTTTTACCTCAGGTACCCTAAAAAGTAGAGTGGGCAAAAAAATTATCATTAGTATAAAAATGTCAGGTCCATATAAATAAGCTTGCTATAATTGAAACTCAGATGTGGAGGATCATGATTAGTTAGCTACTTAGAAGAAATAACCACTTGATGCTCGATTATAGGGTTGATATACATTTCGATTCAAGAACAGCTTTTGTTCTTGTAACAAGTATCTGACGCGTTGTATGTTGCATTCCACAAGCATCAAATTAATCTAACGAAACTTTAGTGCTGGCGATGCTTCAATTGTTTCCTCAGTCGCCACAGCAAATGGTCATTATCTGGCAATTCAATATTCCCAGCTTACAATATAGCAAGGATCAGTCTACATGAATGCCAAACTGTAAATTCACTGAATGGTTTGAACACGTCCAGTAAAGTTATGGGTAAAACACGTGAAAATGTGCAACAACTTTTGGAATTGTGCATACATTCGGGTATTTCTGGAACTAACACATTTTTCACCAAATTAATATTATGTTTCTCGGAAAAAATTACTCATAAATATGGGCATTATCTTCAGAATATTTTTGTCAGCCACACCAAAGTACGACTCACGAAATCATACTAGGATTCAAGATTCGGGTATTTATGTTGACAAAAAGCATTTCACTTAAAAATTACCAAAAGATATCAAATATCAGTTCACAAGCGTCAATACTGTCTTTGTAATTTCACGTTTAGTCATCTCGAATTTGCTTGTCAGGTGGTATATTCTATCCAACATTTGTTTGCCAAAATTTTACAGATGCAGCCGTAGGAATTAGCTGTTAATATGTAATCGGAATCTCAATATGGCTTGCTCAACGATAGATCAAGTGTAGACATGATCTTCTCGCTGACGTCGTTTCAAAGGGAGTGTCGATAACAGTGCATGTAATCATGTATTGTTTTTGCTGAATTAACAAACGCGTTCGACTACGTTATCAGTCAGATGATCATCAAAATGCTTCAACTTATAAGATAGGTAGTTTAAACTCAATCTACTTTTCCACTCTGACAACACGGTTCAGTTTAATTTATCGTTTGCACTCCCGAAGCGTTTGAAGTTAAGTGTGGCACCAAAAGGAACGTGTTCCCAACTTGTTTTGCTCCAATGCTTTTAGAATGACGACAGTATTCACATAAGCATGCGATCTGTTTGCAAGTACACTAAGTTGAATCGTTTGAGATCTTGATCTAAGGTAAGTTGTTAACCCCGTGATCTGATGTTTACCGACGATGGCCCTCCCACCGACCACCATGTGAGCAGCTTCGGTCAATAATTGACTGTTTTCGTGGCAATACAAGTACATTTGAGCTGATAATCAACATGAACAGGATTAAAGTTCTCGGTCAAGTGAATGCATTGTTTCTTAGTATCACGGATAATAAATGTTAGCTTGAACCATCTTGACAAATCCTGGTCCAAATATTGCGTATAACCTATCGTTAGACTGCTAATAGCAATAGGATTAGCAAGGCAACCATTAAGTTGTTCCGTTTATAATCCGTATCTAAAGCAACCGTAACCTGACAGTAAAAATTAAAATGATGGTGCAGAAAGTGTGCGTAGTATATGCTGGTCTAAAAAAGTATGTTCACTAGCGCTAGTTGGGCATAGATGGGAAATGGTCGTAGTACAGAAGAACTACGATTGCAGTATTGAAATCTTCGATTGGTTAGGTCACAATAGTGGTACAAATTTGTCTGTAAGAGATCTGAAACATTTGAACATTGAACCGTTAACCGTTCACGTTGGAGGTAACGTGTTTAGAGTCAGCTTCATTCCGGGGGAATCGTAGGTACTGATTTTGGATGCTGAACAAGGATCAAAACAACAACGCGAAAACGTCTCCGATCGCCCAAGTTCCGCTTAACGTTGTGAACGCTGTGCTAGAGACTGTTGCTCCCGAATCAGAATGTATGGTTAATTGAAACCGTTTAGAGCACAAGAATTACATTTGAAGGAGGTCAACAACAACGAATAGATCGTATAGTGAGCCACGCAAATGCAGTTCACATGACATCAGAATAACCGGTATTCTTTCGGTTCATGTTGTGAGGTTACCGTATAAACTGGCGTCAGTTTTATACTGTACAAATTGCATTCCGCCAGAATTCACTACCCAAACGTTTGTCGCAATCTCATTTCGTGTCAGATTTTAAAACGCAGCTGTTAAAATACTATTCCGAAACATCAATCTTTTGATAAATCAATCGAAGATTTTGCTTAATTTAAGGTAATAACTGCGATTTAGAAAGTAAACCCAAATCGTACTCGACCGAAGATAATATTAACTGAAAAAATTCAATATATTTTGGTGCTCGTATCCCCGTCACTTACACACTACAACCGGTTTCAGGCTGTTTGATGAAGACAGATCAGATCTACTAATTCAAATCGTTTTAGAAAACAGAGTGAAACTGTGAGTGAAACTGAGAGTGAAACTGTCTGCTAACAATATACGAAGATAATTGATTAGATCAGAATGCCATTTTCACATTTTTGTGTAGCGAAATATGGCTTCGAATATCGTGGTACATGAAAGTTCTCACACCTTTCTTAGAACGTACACCATAACTTAACCGATTCTGGTAAGTTTTCAAGCATTGATGATTCAGAAAACCCGCTGGTTAATATAAGCCAACCAAGCTTAATTATTTTTCTGTCTTTCCAGGATATGGGCATGTCACTCCTCACACGGTCTACGGAAGATTACTAACAATCGTTTACGCAGTTTTCGGAATACCCTTATTTTTCTGCTATTTGACAAACAACGGGAATTATTTGGCGAGTCTTTTTCAAACGTGCTACATTAAAATGTGTAAACCGAGCTTCAAGGCCATTGGAAAATGCTGCAAGCGCTGCTGTTGTTGTCGTTGTTGCAAAAGAGCTAACAAGTTTGAAGTGATCGAAGCAACCACGTCTACTGGAGTTTATGAGAATCTATCAAACGAAAGATCGCCAGAAAACAGACGAGTAAAGAATAATGATGCTAGTATACCAATGAGCAGTAGTGCGGTTCTCATGTGGACAGATTCGGACTATGCACATGGGCCGAACTACATGGCTGAACACTTTCAGAATTATTATCCAAAATCTCCAAACTATCGATTGACAGATGACTGGGATGCTTACGTCATTCCACTGGAGACGAATCCTGAGTTGCAAGACGATAACGACGATTTTACACAATGCCCATTGTCTAGTCAAGATCCTCGACGTCTTAGCGTTTACAAACAACCGCCAAGCCCGCGGCTGCAAAGAGCAAAACAACAGGCCCGGAATTCTAATTCGACATCTTCATCCACTCCATCCTCTCCAGTGCCGCTTTCGACTTGTCACACCGACACTCGTTCAACCAAGAAAACAACTCCAGAATGTATGAAAAAGGATTTGCTGCGGCCTCCTAAAAGCCTAGAAACGCACAGCACACTATCGTCTCCTAGGCAATCCATCAATTCTAGACAATCAGATTCAAGAAGGTCCGTTGCCGGAGCTAAGAAATTAAGTCAAGGAAGCAAAACCAGTGTAAGTTCAGCAGAGGAAATCACCGTTCCAATCACGGTGACTCTGTGCATGATGGCTGTGTACATATTGCTAGGAGCGTTCGTGTTCACCTTTTGGGAAAAGGGAGATTTCATCAAATGGTCGTACTTCTGTTTCGTCACATTGTCCACCATCGGCTTCGGAGATATCGTTCCAGGTAATCCAAACTAATTTACCTTTAGTTTTAAATCAAAATGCCATCTATCAATTTCGAGAATACACATTTTTGTTAATCGGGTGATACTAGTATGCGCATTTATCTGTCTCTTGCTTAAAGGTTGATAAAAGACAATTGTTACTCTACAATCACAAATGTCAAGTCGTGATTTGCTTACGCTCGTCATATATGCGGGAGCTGGATTAGCGAACCTAAAATAATGTGCCGCAAATTGGTTATTCTTATGTCACAAACTGTCTGTACCATAATCGGTCAGAATGTCAGTGTGCAACGGTGAATAGTGGTCTACATCAGACAAAACACCTGCCGCCGAAAGTTGAAAAATTATAAGATTTGAAGGCCGGTTATTGCCAACGGACACCATAATGTGGTCTAGATTAGAGCCAAGCCAACAACAATTTGAACAAAACTTGCAAAAAAGAAGTAAGACACTAGCGTAAACAATTAGTGACGACACTGATATCAATTTAATAATTACCACGAATCAGCTCATAGATTTCCGAAAACCCAGTTGCTGTTGAAAAACTACAAAAAATCACTTTAAATCGATTTGAAGGCACCTTTTTGTCGCTACATCATGCATAAGCGATAAGGTGAATCGGGCTTGAGGTGACTTGAATTAGAACGGCCGAGTGTCATTGAGTAGGTGACCAGGATTCGATGGATTTTACAACCGTGGAATAGACGGCAAAAGCATTCAATGACATTAAAATGTCGTGGGTATTCAAAGGTACAAAAAAAAGCAGATGAACGGGAAATCAGTCGGTAAAAGATTGTTCCCCGTTATACAGGGACTTTACCAGAGAAAATATCTTATCATTCTCAGCTTACATGATGGAATTTCTGTTAGTAGTATCACGAAATTTAACCAATTTCCGCATTTCCGATTCCGAGTACAACCACATCTCGAAAATCACTGAGAATTGATGCAATGCAATCGAGAGCTTGGAAACAATGGAATAGTGACCTTGAACACATTAGTCGCTAAGTTTCATAGGTCAATGAAAACAAGGTTCACCTTAAGCTCAGAACTAATTACATGCACGCTGCGAACAAATGACGAGTCGGTTCAGAACACATATCAAGCGCAGAGCAACATTCAATTAGTTTTCACGTGTAAGCAGCCAAAACAATCTTCCACAGGAACGGAATGCCTTTCATTCCTGATATAGGCCGTTGTCTTCGATTGAAATATTGTGACGTGAAACAAATTAACTGATAGAAAGATAGCCTAACATAATTAATTTTCCGGATTATACCGGCCACAATTTGATAGCAGGGTTAGGCGAAAATGGAGATCGTTTCAAACAGCACATTCAGGTGCACAATTATGCCACCATTGTGTCATACCCTAGAAAATTAGTCAGCATTTTAAACGTAAAAATGGTAAAAAATGGTTTAATAGTTCGAGCAACATTCGCACTAGTTCACGGATCTTAAAACATGGCAGGATACACAAGTTTTACCATCTCGAAATGGTCCTTCACAAGGAAATGGTTCAACTTAAATTTTAGATTACTTAAAAAAACCCAAAATATTGGAATACATTTGAAAACGATCAGGAATCCAGTAATGAAAAGAAAACTTGCAATGAATCGGTTGAAAGACTTTGAAACGATTCGGCTCTGACACAGAAGCATGACCCACGAGTACCCTTGTGAATTAAGCGAGCAGTCTAATTTGTCAGCGGACGTCGTGCGCATAAAATTTCATTTCACGACTATGGATTCCCGATCGGTCTCAAATATATTCAAATATGTGGCTGTCAGAAAATAAAAGGTTACATAGCATGCGGGTGAGCGCATTATTTGTTCATGATCTCGCCCCTGAAACTTAAGCAGCTGAGGATTCGTTAGGTCCATTCAATTCAAAGCTGAACCATGTTCGTACTGGCACCATTGACATGACGAAGCTTCTATGTCAGAAGCGAAACTGATCTAACCAATTTCTTACAAATTTTCCCTTTACGGTCCACCAAAATATTTTCCGTTGCAAACAACTTTTTAACTTCAACTTGGTTTCCAGGTACCGAGGTCAATTCCGACAATCCCAAAGAAAAGCTCATCATCGTAACCGTGTACATGGCTGTGGGTCTATCGGTGTTCGCAATGTGTTTCAAACTGATGCAAGAAGAAGTGATTATGAAATTGAAACGAGTCGGACGTGCAATGGGTTTGCTCGAGTCGGCCAGCTCGAAAAACGGTAGTGACGAGGGGTCGATGAAAATGAGACGGACGAAAAAAGCGAAACGGCGCGCACGGCAAAAACAAAAGCAACTTCCAGCTCGAACAATCAGAGTATCCAAATATCCCTTTTGATAGTCCATTTTAATTGACACCGGAACCGCAACGGAGATGTAAATTTTCACATTCAGTGAGCTAAGATTAAATTCCTTTTTGAACAGTAAGTCATTTTCAGGTAAACCAGTGTCAAATCTAGAGAACAGAGACGAGGTAAAAAGTCAGAATCCAGCTAGATAACCCGGGATTCGTTAGCATGTGCGAAAAGCATTGAATAATAATTCAGTAATCACATCAATACGGTCATAGTGATCGTACAATAATGGGAATATCGACGAGTAACCGAGACCCTGTACGAGATATCCAAAAACACAAGCAGTGGAGCAAAACTCAGCGAGTACTTGGTTACTTTGTATTGAATGCGAGGTCAATACATTTGAGGACAAAACGCTTATTACGTTGGTCTATAATCACACAAACTGAATATTTATAAAAAAACCGTTTGTAAGCCATGTCACGCTCAAACCTGCTTCGGATTATCGTCCGGCTCGCCGTTCATTAGGCAAACATATCATGTGATCGGTTAATGTATTGCAGTTGGCTAGAATCCGACGATTTAAAAACACTTATAGGGTCATCATGTGATTGTTGGCCACTTAGTTAACTTCTTTCCTGGTCGCGTTCGACCGACATTGGCGAGCTGATGATGTTCACCGGTTACTACTGTCCCCGTTTCCTTCAATATGTACTGCTGCACAATTGCATATATATATCAATTAGAAAGTAGAGAAAAAACATCGCAAATAACACCCAAAGAGCAATATGAGAGAGCGGAAATACAGTTGCAGACTGACCTATCGAACCAAGCGAAGCGTGGATAAGAATGTGCTACGCCTTCAGGAAAATACTGCGTCAGAATATGCTATAAAATATTTCATCGCTTAAAAAAAACTATTGACACAAGACATCATAAAAGCAGTGTTAAGTGAAGTTAGTGATGTCCAACATTGATAACGGAGCCCAAATGTTAAAAGCAACAGCATTTTCAATATTGTTTTCCAGTTAAATAAGACCTTCAATAATGCTTCGTTTTCATTCCATTGGGATTAACTAGCCAAATAGCAAATATATGGTTGGGAGCATGTTATTCATTGATCCAGGTAACGATTTTTGAATAAATATTGGGACTGATACTGGTTGAATGCCAAGACTGAATTCAGAAAACAATTCATCATAGGCGGCCGCTGCTGGGAGGAATTCCTGGATTTTATAAAACAGAGGTGAATTCCTAACAAATCAATAACATGCAGCAAACACTCAATTCGGAACAGAAGTTTCTTTGCCCCAGGTCCATGACATTATGTGAACAAATAAGTGTCACGTAAGGCAGATTTACAATCAGTTTTACAATTATACAAACGACGTTTACAGCTATTCATGCTACATCCATATTGACACTGTCGCTGCTGGCAACATAAATAACTCGGATAACACAAAACAAACCCGTTACCCCAAAAAATGGCAAACGCAAGAACAGAAAAAAACGGTGTACAATGAGCGATTTTAAACGAAATATCAACAGAATCATAAAGCGAATGCCAGGTGCGAAATGCTTAAAACCAGGCGATTATCTCTCTCTCTCTATTGGTCATTAGCAATCCAAACACACTGCTTGATTTACCACTGATAAGCTAACGTGAATTGATAACCATACGCATGGGAAAAATCTGGTTTGCGGAAGAACGAAAATTTATTTGAAAACTCATCAGACAAGCAGTGTTGAACAAAAGCAAACCCGAAATTCATTGGTTCACCATCAGGGTTCAATCCAAGCAGTTAGAACGGCAGATGGACAGAGATCTGGAAAAAATGGCATAGGGATTGACAAGGGGATAAGGGGAGTATTTCAGTGTCATCTTCATTTCTTGGCATGTATTCAACAAGCGGGTTTGATCTACATTCATCAATTGAAAGCTCGCAAGTTTTGAACCAGTGTAGACAAATTTAAAACCAGTCTTCAAGCAAGGGAAGTGTAGAATGATATAGCGGTTGCTGCTGTTAGGAAATAACTCAAAGGTTGACCATATGACCCCAGTATGACCTACCGGGTTGGGGTGAGCTCGAACTAACAATCAGCATATTCCTAATGTGATGCTTCGCATCATTTGCCGTTTAAGCAATCGAGATTAAACATTTATAAAACGTAAAAGGTGAAAACATGTAGCCAGAGAGTGAATGATGTAGAGATGGTTTGCATGAAGCTGATGACACCGTGGCTCTTCCATCCTCGTTGAGCAGGAAAGTATCAGTACTGGAATATTCCTTTTAATGGTGGTGGGATTTAGGATCAATGGAGGGTGAAGAATCGATTGTCAGGCGCAACTTCAGAGTAGCAAAACTAACAAATCAGGCCAAAAGTACTTCGAAGTTCGTTTTTTAATGCAGATCAAACACACTTGAAAGCATGAAACAACTAAATACGAAGGCTAATAGGAAGAACGGAAACGGTGAATGGGGAAGAATTCTGTGGCCAAGTGTTGACTGAGTGAAATGCTGAACGACTTTGTGAGTGCCCTTCAGATAGTTGCCGAGGTTGTGTGATTGGTGTTGGACGTTTCGTCATCAAGCTAAATGATATAATAAACAAAACTTCATTCAAAGTGACTTGCTGTTAAGGTTCTTGAGCTTTTATGGGGTGCCTACCTGTACGTTCACTATCACGGATGTGCAATCGCGCAGCATTTATGTGCTGTGCGGCTAACATCTTGCTAAATTGATTGACCAAAGGTAGTGAGCTGTATGCTGAAACACGCTGGAGTCTCACTACCATTTCTATTTCCCCCTTCACATCTGTCTTAGCCTGGGCAACCTGACAGTATCTTAGCCCACGTGCAGTCTGTGACTGTGTGGCACCTTGCTTGGATCAGGCTTGTGCTTTCATAGCATACCATACCACCCTCAGGGAGTTGGTAGAGTTTATAGTCAGTCTTCTTTGAACCGTACTAAATTGATTTACGAACGGTACTGAGTTGCATGCGGAAACCCGCTGGAGTCTCAATGCCACTTTTCCTCTATATCTGTCTAAGCATGGGCAACCCAACAGTATCTTAGCCCACGAGGGGCCCTTACCCTGGATCATGCTCGTCTGATTTCACCTATTCATTCATTCCTTGCTAGGTCGCAGCCAATTGTTTCGAAAAGAACCTGGAACTGTCAGGTGACAATAAACGTACGAGACATATGAACATTTGAAACAAACTGGTTAAGGGCGTACCTAATTCACGCAAAGGAACCTGAAGTTCTTCAGTAGTATAGATTCGTTTTGGAAACGTCGTCATCAATTTGATGTTTGTCGTATCAACTCCATCAGGAGAGTCTGGCCAATGCTGACTAATGTAAAGAATGACCGCGCTCAATGGCTCGGATGGACTGAATTCACACTTCAACGGAGGACCTTCGGGGAGTCGAATTTGAAGACGACACGAAGAAGCACTCGACACGGTTGGTTGAGGTGGTTGCGCTGGCTTCGGGGCAGTTTCTTGGCGAGATGGTAATTCTCCACGTTCACGGCGTTTCTGTGAGTACAAAAAACCACAAATGCAAACATGTCAGGCATTTGGCGCGAACGATGAAGTCAAATACTATTACTACTTCTCGTTTAATTGATGCAAACTACATGTATGTCGACAATGTGTAATGTACCAGCAATGAACGAACATAAATCGCGGAGTTAATAACATCACTTCCGCGGTGCGACAGATAGTAAAAAGTTAATCTCAGAATTATTGAAAACAATCGAGTCGTTGAGTTTTTGAAAAAGGAAACAGGCAAATAGAGACCCAGTCAGCGATATCCTAAACGCCTGATGGTGGCAGTGAGACGAGCTTTCAAGTCTTTTCGCCTTGCTGAAAGGTTGCACTCCATGTAATATTGCGATGGAGCTCTACATTTCGGAGTGTATTTACACATATTCGAGCACGACGCTATCAGCGATTACGGTCTAGATGACTACTTTTTGAAAAAAAATGAAGTGCATCCAGATTGGAGATCAAATTTGGTGTTTTCGATGGAGCGAGTCTGTCAGAATTTTCGTTTAATTAACCCATTAGCAATGCGGATACCACGATCTGAAATTATTGGTGTTCAACACAACAATCATGCATGAGAGACTGATAAACACAGGGAACAAGTCAGACATTGTAGAGTTTAATGTGAACTCACAGAAAACGAATTAGATGATAATTGCGCTTGCATCTCGTCTTTCTCGTGGGAGTATTCATAGAGGTTTTGAGAAAATGTGAAACATCTCACCAACGATTGGAAGCCATTTACCAAGCAACTAGGCTTTGACCTTCGCCGATCTCGTGCCTTAACTCGTTTATTACTGTTTTCAAACACATTTAATGACTGTTGAAACAAGATCTATCTATCTATCTCTCAATCTATCTATCTAACTATCTATCTATCAATCAATCAATCTATCTATCTATCATATATATACATATATCGTTAGCTTGAAACAAGCTTAAAGCCAGTGTTTTGTTTCAGTCGTGGTAATTACTCCAAACTAGCCAAAAATCAGCATTGTAACGCATGGAAAGGTGATCCGCAGTATTATTATTATTAAATCACAAGCTGGTTCCAGGTAAAGGCCCGCACAGTCATGAACTGCACATGAGCTGAGATGCTGCAGGTTGTCCGGACCTAGACTGATATAATTTTAGTAATAGGACTAGTAGAGAAACCTCACCGTGTTCCCACATACAGTTCAGTAGCGGTGGCAAATCAATTTAGCAGATGTTACAAGCGTAGTACAAAAATACTGCAGACATCTATGACACAACCCATATATGACTAAAAATTTAACGTAGCAAAAAATTATACGGCTCTTTTTTGTCACCTATGACGCAATACGTTGCTTTTCGGGGTGCCTGAGGCGAGATCACATGCGTTAATGATTCCTCGCATAGTTTGCAACCAAGCAATTTTAATTCCCACCCACCACCAGCCATCTTCAGTGACTTGATGTAAATTTTGGAAGCGCGTTTAATTAGGCCTCCAAAATTCCAGAGAAAATTTCTTCACCCCCCATAACGAAAGCAATTGATTGAACACTTCATTACATGTAATGAATCTCGACCAGAAACCAATATTTCTAGTTACTGATAAGTAATCTGATGATGACGGAAAATGTGTGGGTGGCACCCTTCCACAGGTAAAAATGACAGATGACGTGTTCTCACGCTCACAGTGCTTTCAATGTTCTCACACTGCATGCACACTTTTTTAATAACTGTTTTTCGTTTTGTGGAACAACATCGAGGTTGCCAAATTTAGCAACTTTGAATATTTTGCCTGATTCGAATGCCTCCAGAGCGTTCTTCCGCCCGCGCGTACCATTCAAGTTAAGGGGCGTTTAATGTACGGACATTAGCTAGCATCGGACAATAGGCAGCCATGGCCCGCACACTTGATAGCCTCGATGTCGATGTGTGCTGTTTGTCGGAAACACGCACTCACAACTCTAGCTAGGTTACGCGATTGTCCAATCCTTCGAACTTACGCAAGTCACTCTATCTACGCCTGTCCTCTGATGACGATTCCATGGTATCTGTTCAATCTGGTGTCGGAATCGTTTTGAGTGAGATCTGACGTTGCACTGTTAGACTGGATGCCAGTCGACGGTCGCTTTTGTGCACTAAGACTACAGAGTTTGTGCAAGAAAGGCTGATTTCGCAATCAATCCCGCAACCTGTTTGTGTTTGCTGCCTAATTGTAGCTCTGAAGTTGCCAAGGATGAGTTTTATGGAAGATTACAAGAACTCATTAGTCTTGCATTGGGAAGTGACATCGTTGTCTTTAGCTGGAGACATAAACGCACATTTGGCATTTCGTAGGTGGAAGGTTTGGTCTCGATTGTCATCGTAATGACAACGGCGAAAGATTGCTTAGCTTGTGCTCAGAGCAGACTCTACCTTGTCAGCACTAACATCCGACATTCGAAGCGTCACTACTCCAACGGGAACTTACTTTTTCTTCGCGTTCACGGGCGATGTCTGCTTTGAGCCTTTCCCTGAAAAGGGGGAAAAATTTTCAACAAATGGCCACTTCACGAGCACCGTATTAAACCCGCGATTATCAATAAAAAATTCAACCATGAATTCCGTAAAGACATCATTTGAAAACGTAGCAGGGTAGCAAGGTTTATTGCCAGTTTTGGTGCCATTATTATCTATTACAGGATAAAAATGGCTCATTGGCATGCAAGGGTCGAAATCAGTATTTGAGAATGTTAAAATACGGCAATGTCACAACATCATTCGATGATTTTCCCGACAAGAGTACATCCTCGCGAGACATCGGCAACCACAAATCTCTGGCTTACACAATCTGTGCACAAACAGGTAAAAATCACCAAATAATAGGTGAAGAGCAGAACAAATAGAAGACACCGCTGGTGGCAGTTCATGCGGTACTTACTATTGCAGGCTGAGGTGAACGGTAAACGAAAATATATTTCCAGACAACTACTGATGTATGCAGTGTTCTGCTCGTATTTGCCACATTTACACACAACAACTAGTTTCTGGCTGCATCAGGTGTGGTTAGTATGATCAAGTTCAGTGAAACCTGAAACAGTAGTGATGTACCGAAAAATTACAATACAGACTAATTTGTGTTGGTACTTGAGATATCTGAGCTCGAACGTTAATTCCGTAAATTCTGGATTTCAATAATATATCAGTTCCACTGTAATGTGTTGGAAGCGGTCTTATACTCGTCATTCGATTCAAGGCCGATAAGTTTCATGTGCGCATTGGCAGCGAATAACCAGACACAAGCTCATTGTCGAAGCACACAGCGGATAACATCAACAATTTCTGTCTAAGTCTGGACAATATGACACAAGCATAGCAATTTATCGGAGTACGCGGCCCAATTACGAAGTTGCGCTGGGGATAACTATATCTTGTCTGGTGAAATGCGATTGCCAAAGTTAGAAGAATGAGTTTTTGCACAAACACGAGATCAAACAATGCTACTCAGTCTTGAGGATAGGCGTACAGAACAAGGCAAGTTGACCTGAGATCTGGTAAACAATCAAGCCTGTACAGAATGAGTGTTGAATAATCAGAAAGTGCAAATGGGTTCATATGAGTTGAAGTCGGTGTATAATTGTTAATTGTACGCCAATGGGGACATTTTCACGTACGAATGAAGTTTCAATATGAGTGGCAGCGCTTGTGTGCTTACGGCTTGATTTTTGAACATCACATATTATTTGTTATAGAAGCTGATTTTCACCTAAAATATCGTATAGTTTCCCGAGCCTAGGATGATATATCCGAATGGAATATTGGCGAGGGGACTGTGGCTTATTGGGGTAAGTAGCTCGTCACAGATGGCAAACAATTTATTTGTGCAGATACAAATGATCACATCACGCGAAATATGCATCAAGGAAAGCGATCAAAATCAGTTTGACAACGAGAGTAACCGAACACGAGCTATCGCGAAAAAAAATTAACAATAATGGCGACGAAACCAGTGAAAATCTGGCCACCATTCGCAGCTTATCAACGTGTACACACCACAAAGCATTTAAGGTAAACACGCGATATAGTATATAGGTATGAAAGCACAAGCCTGATCCACGTAAAGTGCCGCACAGTCAGAGACTGCACGTGGGCGATATTACTGTCAGGTTGCCCAGGCCTAGACAGATATGAGAAATAGAGAATACAGATGGCAGTGAGACTCCAGCGTGTTTAGGCATGCAGCTCATTACCCGTGGCCAATCAATTTAGCACGGTGTTAGCCGCAGAGCACAGAATTACTGCACGATTGCGATATAGTTAACTAATACAGAGATTATTGCTGATGATTTTGAAGACAGTCTTGATACACAGTTTTGAAACTGTGGTGTTCCTTAGTGGAAAACAAAAGAAAATGAAACGTAGGATCATTAATATAACAGAACTCAATGCAGCCCCGATACCAAAATAAACTTTTCAATTTCGGTCTGGGAACGATCAATCTGATCTTCACACCTGCTTACAAACAGCAATACTTTGCCTATGAGCAATCTTATAAGCGTATTCGTATAAACCCGGAGAGCAGAAAAGACCAAACAACTCTACCCGGACAAGGCGAAATACATTCTGAGAGAGTTGTGGGCAGTGATATAGTGAGGTCGTGCAGACAGAGTTAGATAGAAAGAAATTCAAATAGAAGCACTTGAGGGGGTATTTGCCGTGCTAGTACTCAGGCTAATGTAGAAACTAGTTTGCTCAACATGTCACGTGCAGAAAAAAAACGACAAAACGATTGTTGTCCAGCAACAATCAAAACAACAACCTATATGCTTTATCTTCTGCTTTTTCCCGTTTCCTTTGCTCGATGTCTCGGCGCATCTGATCCTCTTCGAACTTTTCCTTGGCGGAGGAAATATCCTTGCCTTGTTCCCGGCGACGTTTTTCACGTTCAATCTCTTCTTGAAGCTCTTGATATTCTCGTTGCTCTTTTTTCTGACGCAGCAACAGCTGTAGATGAGAAATCACGATGCTGTTGAAAACCTTAACTACATTAATTTTCTCTAGATTGAATGCAATACATTTCTCTCGCGAAAAGAGCGAGCAATTGTTTGGAAACATTTGTTCGCTCACATATCTGACACGAAACAATGAATAATTAGGGTGGAAACATGCATTTTTGTTACTAGTTCTGACATGAAATTTTGACAGACGACTTTGATTCCACTTAGCTACGCTGATGCGTTACGATACGATACGATACGAAAGCACAAGCCTGATCCAGGCAAAGTGCCGTACAGTCAGAGACTGCACGTGGGCTAAGATACTGTCAGGTTGCCTAGGCCTAGACAGATATGAGGGGTGAATAGAAATAGAAAATAGAAATGGTAGTGAGACTCCAGCGTGTTTCAGCATGCAGCTCACTACCTCTGGCCAATCAATTTAGCACGGTGTTAGCCGTAGAGCACATAGGTACTGTACGAATGTACATCCGTGCATTGCCGTCTTCGATATGAACGAAGCCTTATTTGACAAAATCTCATACGTTTAATTAATCAATCGTTCTTGCTATATATAGTGAATTCGTGTTTTATTAATATACAATAGTATGGAACTATAACCAAGGCCCATTTGAAAACTTGTTGGCTGTGATAGTTTACAATTCTGCACGGGCCCGGTCATGATGACATGGAGGTACCTTCGTCAAAGCATTCGAAAAACTATGGAAAAGTAGCACAAGTTCCGTAGTCACAACACTGACCACCTGAATTTATTTTTCGCACAGTATTAAATGCATGGTTGCTTTTTTAATATGCGTGCAGAAACCGAAAAAATAAGCCGACAAAAAGCGAAAACAAATGACAAATGCTATTGGGTCATGATAGAAATAAAGAGAAGGTCCAATAATAAGTCGTGAGGTAGCGCAATGTTTAACGAAATCGTGCTGCAGCACATGAATGAATCACCTTTGTCTGACATTAGACTTGTGTTTTATGGTGACGATGATTCCAAGGAAGAGGATAATGAGTGATATTTGACCATCAATAAGCTTTTCGTCAAGTCCATGTAGCTTAATAAGCGCTATTGCACATATTACTGTGAATGACCGTCGTCTGAAAGCAGTAATTGATACTGGAAGATCTGAGAGCTATGTTGCTTCATCTATCGTTTCCAAGTTTAATTAGAAAGTATTTGAGTCACGCAATCAGATTTCAATGGCAAATACACATTTGACTGCATTCACAGAAGGTCATTGTTTTGTCACGATCAATTATAATGGTTTGTCTTATTCGCGTGTTACGAAATCTTTGTTCCAATGTATTACTCGGTCATGACTTCTTACGACTGCATCATACAGTTGAAATCCCTTTTAACGGTTCGAAACCATCATTTACTCTATGTGGCCTTCTTGCTGATCACCATCTCTTTTTGGCGATGATCCTTCACGGTTCAAACCAATTGCTACGAAATCCCGTCGTCACTCTCATAACGACGAAAAGTTCATCGAATCTGAAGTGCAGCGACTTTTGGATGAAGAAATCATCGAAACCTCTAAATCTCCATGGAGGGCCCAGGTTCTGGTTACCACCAACGAAAATCACAAAAAGACGAATGGTCGTTGATTATAGTCAGACCATTAAACGTTATGCTCGGTTGGATGCCTATCCATTACCTAAATTGGATGCATTAATTGAAAAAATCGCCCAATTCAACATGTTCAGTACGTTATACCTACAAAGTGCGTATCACCAGATTCCAATCACTGATTGTGAGAAACCATACACTGCGTTTGAAGCTTGCGGCTGTTTTTACCAATTTCGTCGGATTCCTTTCGGAGTCACTAAAGGTGTAGCATGCTTTCAGCGTGTAATCGATGAAATAATTCGAAACGAGAAGCTTGAAGGTACTTATGCTTACATCGACAACATCACAATTTGTGGTCAAACTTTTGATGAACATAATTCGAACTTGAGAAAATTCATGGAAGTAGCAAAGAGGTACAGTCTTACGTTTAAAGACGATAAAAGTATAATTGGTGTTCAAACCATACGCTTGTTAGAATATGAGATCTCCAACAGGACAATCAAGCCAGATCCAGATAGTTTACGTACATTGAGATGTCTACCCTATCCTTAAAATCCCAACAGCGGATAATTGGTCTTTTCTCGTACATTTTTCAACGGATCTCTCATTTTTCTGACAAAGTCCATCCTCTTGTTCCCCTTCCCCTGGCAGTTCAAACAATTTTCGAAACAATAACAAAGATATCGAATCTGCCGAAATCGTGTCTGTTGATTATAAGCTTCCATTGCTGGTTGAAACGGATGCTTCGAATATCGCTATTGCAGCAACACTCACCCAAAACAACCGAACTGTAGCGTTTATTTCACGAACGCTGTCTCACACTGAGAAACACCATTCAGCGATCTAGAAAGAAGCCTAGGCAATTGTTGAGGCCCTTAGAAAGTGGAGAATTTTTTATTCGGTCATCGTTTTACGCTTTTGACGGATCAATGATTAGTATCCTTTATGTATGATATACATTATTCTAGAATAAAAAATGACAAGATTCAAAGATGGTGTTTGGAATTATCAACTTTCTCTTTTGACGTGATCTACAGGCAGGGTAGCGAGAATGTAGCCGCAGATGCCCTGTCACGTGTTAGCTGCGCAGCATTCACAACCAATATGAATCTCAAAGATCTACACGACTCACTTTGTCATCCAGGCGTTGTCAGAATGGCACATTTTGTGCGCATAAAAAATCTACCCTTTTCAATAGAAGAAATCAAATCAATGACGTCCCAATGTACAATTTTTGATGAGTTAAAACCCTGTTTTTACATATCTCATGGTACTCTGATTAAAGCTATTCAATCATTCGTGCGACTCAGTCTTGATTTCAAAGGTCCACTTCCTTCAATCTTTAAGAACAAATACCTTTTGACTATTATTGATAACTATTCTAGATTTTCCTTCGCTTTTCCGTGTCCTCATGTCTTCTTCCACTGTTATCAAATGTCTTCGTGAATTATTCATGCTTTTTGGTATGCCCCTATACGTTCATACTGACCGTGGTTCCTCATTTATGTCACAAGCTGTTCGAGAGTTCCTCTGTGCAAACAATGTAGCTACAAGCAGGACCACACCATATAATCCACACCATATAATTGTATGATGGTATGGTATGAAAGCACAAGCCTGATCCAGGCCAAGTGCCGCACAGTCAGAGACTGCACGGCCAAGTAGAATGGCTTAATGGCACTCTCTGCAAGTCTGTTATGCTAGCATTGCGCTCCAGGAATCTCGATGTTACGCACTGGGAATCTGTTCTACTGGACGCCTTACATTCCATTAGATCACTGTTGTGTACGGCCACTAACACCACTCCACGCGAACGCGTGTTTTTCCATAGTAGAAAATCAAGCAATGGTTTGTCACTTCCATCATGGTTGACTACACCCGGTCAAGTTCTGATGCGAAGAAACGTTAGAACCTTAAAGTATGAGCCATTAGTAGACGAAGTTGAGTTGCTTGAACGTAACCCGTAGTATGCTCGCGTGCGATTTTCTGATGGAGGAGAAGATACCGTTTCACTTCGTACTCTTGCCCCAGTAGGCTGTCGATCAGATACGGAAATTCTATCGAATTCCCCTCCTACACCATAAACATCCGAGCCACCATTACCCATTCATGTTTATGAGTCAGTGCCAGGTGAATTCCATCCTATCAGTGACATAGCAGATTCATCGACTGTAAACAATCCAAATTCCTCTAAACTATAAACAAAACAGCAAAGAAGTCGTCCGTACGAACATCGTAATCGAGATGCATGAATTCGTGACATGTATAACCAAATCAAAACAGCCGAGGAGAATGTTGTGTATTCTTGTATGGTTGCATTAATGCAATTCGCATTCTATTCTATCTATCTATACTAACTATTTTATCGTTCGTCGTTTTAGCTCTTCTGATGAATAAAGCTTAAATCAAGGCAACTGTCCTCCTCTCAATTATTCTGAAACTCAAACATTTGTTTGGAATACTATCGTAAGTAGAGTGTATCGTTGAATCCAGAAATAAGTATCTCTAAACGCGAAAATATCCACAAGCAAAATTATCGGATAACAGTATAGATGAAACTACCTGTAACTTCTCCATTTGAGCTTTTTTCTCTTCCTCGGTAAGCTGTTTTACGTCTTCCGAAGACTCTGAAAAATTAACGTGTCCAGTGCGAGCACTGTGTAACTGGACTTCATCACTGTTTCGGAGAAATTTTGAACATCTGGAATTAGGCACAAAAGCGGAGCATACTCTTCACATTTGTATGATTTCGCTTCAACTACGTTAGGTTGAGGAGGAAGTTTCAAAACTGGAACTATTAGTAATAGCAAAACTACCATCCGGAGTTTCGGCTTCATTTGACTCTGCATCACCTTGGTGTTCTACCAGCCTGAATAAAATTAATCTGGATGGAAGAAACGACAACAAACCAATCCATCGCAGCTTCAAGCCCACGATTACCCGTCTTTGCTAATGCTTGTTCACTGGAATTTCGTCAATACACAGAAAACGTACGCCAAAGATTTGGAAAAACCCATATCAAGGAGATAGTCTAATTCTGACATTTCAAGATATTAAACTTTAGGGAATGTATGATCAACCGGCTCTGAAATATACAAAACTCAACGTAGAAAAATAATTAAATCAACTGCTTTATAATTGCAACTTTATTTTTAAACACGATAACAGTTAATGTTACGTATCTCACTTCAACGTCCCAATATATCTGATACAAAATAAATGGCGTACGAAAGTTTGGTATTTACAAAGGCATTAGGGTAATGTGATTTGTGTTAGAGTGCCACACTCTTGAGTTCACTAACAGATGGTTAAAGGCGATAAGCTATCATTATCAGGACAGGAGGCCAGATTGTCGCTGCTAATTTTCCGGCTGTAGCTAGTATATATCAATTACATAAAAACACGGCGAGGATTGGTTTATGCCCATTTATAAACTCTTTTGACTAGTCCAAACACGCGTTCTTAAACGCAAAGCCAAATATACTTGAGTATAGCAGCATGAAGAAATGTATTGGCTGAGAATCAGGCACTCGGGATTTGCATTTTCAAACGAATTATTGCAGCAACTAGAAAACAAATGCGTTAAGGTGCAGCTTTCATAGCTTCACTACGATCCCACTCTAGCTTGTAAACGTTGCCGCAATCCAGTGATTTATGAACAGACTAGATTTCATTCCAGCTCATTGGGAATGATTTGTAGCTGAGTACACACAGCAGTCTCAACATTGTTAGTGATTTTTAAACTTCCCATTTAACCCTTGGCAGCTAATTGGACCACATAAAATGAGCATACTCCAGATCTCCAAATCTAGCTCCTTGGAGTACGGCCTGGGCAAGCTGACAGTATCTCAGCAGACAAAAATGTCACGTTGAATGAAGTAAAAAAGATTTCAGGAATTGTGTTTCGAGGCGAATTAAAGTGTACAAATACCAATAAGCTAAATTTCACGTGGATGAAATGCCTGAGAAGGGTGTCCAATTTTCCAGTTTTGTTACAATTTGTAATTGACATTGTAATGCAGGCAGTTAATGCAACCTTAACAACACCCGGCATTCAGATAGGCAGAAACAAGAAACCCTTAGGTAATGTTGACGAAGTAGTACTTTTCTATTCCCATACCGATGTTCAGGCTAATTTAAACTAAATATGAATTATCCAACCGTCATTTAGAATGCTCTTTACAATACAATACAAATATATTTAAAACAGAAGGAGTAAAAAGTTCCATATGAGCACTTTTGTGATCTGGCATTGATTACCATCATCGCAAATATCCTGCGGAAGTAGATGAGACTTTGAAAACTTGATTCTTTTTCAAACCATTTAAACTTGTCTATACCATCCTTAAACAATTACAAGCTTTGGGCTTCAACCACATCATCCCGTTGTGAAAAGTTATAATAATGTGCGAGACTATTGATTCGTTGGACGCATAGGCGGGATCGGTATGTATGTATGAAAGCACAAGCCTGATCCAGGCAAAGTGCCGCACAGTCAGACTGCACGTGGGCTATGATACTGCCAGGTTGCTCCGGCCTAGACAGATATGAGGAAGAAAAAAGAACAGGAAATGGTAGTTAGACTCCAGCCTGTTTCAACATGCAGCTCACTACCTCTGGCCAATCAATTTAGCACGGTGTTAGCAGCACAGCACGAAGTACTGTACGATTTCACATCCGTGCTGCGGAATCGGTGGTAAAGATTAGCTTCGTCATTCGAACTGAACGGTCAGCAAGTTTTTCTCAGTGCCCATAGACAATGTAAGGCTTTTGTTCCTACATGAACAGTGTTTGATGCGGTTTTCGAAGTGGAACACACAATCGTACACAGACCACGGGTTTTCATACATCACCGAATCTTCATTTCGTCCAATAAGTAATCCAACGGTTCGCCGTTGCTCATTGTCAAATGTATTTTTGCATCTTTGAGTGAACATTTATCGAATAATACCCATCCGCTGATGGCGTCGATATCATTTTGTGAAATTTCATGACAACTTGATGACACAGTTTGGCGCTATTTTTTAATTTATCCGTAAACATCAAGCAAGTTTATTGTAGACACCGTGCTATATCATTCAAGTAAAGCACAGACAAAACAGGGCAAGAACCGACCATTGCAATACACAACTGCTTACCATTTTCAAAAAGAGAGGGTCTTATTCAATAGTACAGCCCACTTACGATCAGCCAAAAACATCGAAGACATTTTGAAAGCGAGATTCCAAGTTTATACGCTTTTAATCGATGCAACAGCTTTCGGTGGTTGACTCGGTCAAACGCCTTAAAACAAAATTGCATCGACCGAAAACTCAGTCTCTGGTTTCTGTCCAAGTATCTTTCGTCTTTATAAGTTTAGCTATACATGATCGAGTCTTAATAAACCGATGTTGTACAGGCGTATGGTATGAAAGCACAAGCCTGATCCAGGCAAAGTGCCGCACAGTCAGAGACTGCACGTGGGCTAAAAATACTGTGCAGGCGTAAGTATGCCCCATTGATAATCGCGACTGCCAAAGCTACGCTTTACTAGTTTTTCCATAGTATTTACCATAACAGAGGTGAGGCATATTGGTCGGTAGTTAATTGGTCAGTGCTTGTCACACACTTTGTAAAATGGTTTGATAATGCCACATTTTAATTCGAGCGTTAGTAAACCCGCCGAAAATGCCTTGTCGTAGACGGAAGCTAGGGAGCAGGCAATTACTGGAGTTTTGTGTATGGATATGACGAGGTAAATGATTTCTTATCCGTCGCGTCAAAGTGCATAAAATCTGACAGTTAAGTGGTGTTGCATGAAGCAAAAAAGTCATACATAATTTCCGCTTTGGAGGCATCGTTAATATGTTCATTACCTTCATCGTTTGTTAAAAACGAAATGTATTGTTTCCTTATATATATTGCATTACGCATTCGTCTTCCTGGCGACCCTGGCTATAATCTGGGTGGCAAGATGCTGGCTGTCACGATGCAAGAAAAAGATCTTGGGGTGATTATACAAAATAACTTGGGATGCTCTGCACAGTATAGTAGAGCTTTAACCGTTGCAAATAGAAACATTAATCTTTTAAAACGTGCGTTCGGAACAATCGATCCAGGTCTCTTTCCGTTTCTTCTTCAGGCGTACATCAGGCCACACTTGGAGTATGCTGTCTCCGTCTGGAACCCATGGTTGAAACGTGACCAGCACGCCATAGAACACCCGCAGAGAAGTTCTACAAAGCTTTCAAAGGGGCTTAGCTTCGTCAGCTACGAGGAACGCCTTACAACTCTACAAATATTCTCTACAAACTATCGTCCTATCCGAGGCGATCTGATCCTTACGTATCGGATATTGACGGCAAAAACTCACCCATGTGGGGGTATGCTTAAAATGGCTTCAAACTCAGCAAATCGTGGTCATCACTTGAAGTTGGCACATCGTTTTCTTCTTCTTCTAAATAGACGACAGGGGGTCAAGCCCTTGTAAGCCACATCTCTTTATATCAGCAACATAGTCCAGGAGAACCTCAGTTGAAGAAATCCTGTCCAGTGTTGTACAGCTTCGTCGTGATTACAGGCAATAGCTTATCCACTAGTTGCTTGAATTCTTCTTCTTCTTCTGAATCGAAAGCAGAGGGGATAAAATCCCGTTTAAGCTTCATCACAGTAATAGACATCGGTGACTTCTGCTGACAAGGCAAACCCTGAGAGTAGAGAAACACCACTATAACACTCCGGAGATCAAGTCCATCCGTCTCAACAAATGCTGATCCAACGCGCTTTTGAATAGCTGTTCAGATGGTAGAGACAGGAGCCCTTTCGGTAGTGAGTTCCAAGTGTTTACCACCCGCGTGGATAGCGTGCTTGCATTACTCAGCTTCAGCCATCTAGGCTTCTGCAACTTTAAGTCATATCCTAGAGTCCTCGACTCGCCTACTAATCGGAAGTACTGGAGGAACTCGTCTCCATATTGACCGAGAAGAATACGGCGTGTCAGGAGCAGGTGAAATCTTTCCCTTCGAAGTTCTAGGGGGGGTAGAGTTTCAGTAAGCTCCTCCTATCCTGGTACGCGAGTTAGCGCATTCCACAAACCATCTTAGTGCCCCTCCTTTGTACCCTCTCCAAGGAGTCGCATTCGCCTTTAGACTGAAGGAATGCAACAGGTAGCCCATATTCCAACAGAGGACGAATGTACGCAGAGAAACGTGTCCGGAACATTTGCGGACGCAAATGAACGCCGAATCGCCCAGAGCATCCTGGTAGCGCTGCCTATTCTCCGACCAGTTTCAGCCCTCGACTTCAAGGAATCCATAACCAGAATCCCTAAGAATTTTTCGACCGTCACCGCTCTAATAGGCTTACCTCCAATAAAGTATTCACCACCAGTGTCATCGGAGTTTATGCGCATGACTACTGTATTGTCCGGGGGAAGGAAAACCATTATCTCAAACCTCCACTGCCTTGTGGCTACATCCAATCTTGTAAAAGGCTTCAGGAGTCAACCTCGAGGAAAGATCCGGAGCCGGAGTTCCGTTAGGCAGTCCAAAGTTTTATACAACTTCGCCCCGCCAACTTCTGCGACGGCATCGTTGTCCAAACGTATCAGCCTAGCTGTTCCTTTGGTTCCAGTGGTGCCGTAGAGAGGGAGCACTTGTGCATGGGCAACAGCTAGTTCTCCAATTTGAACTGCCCTGGCGTACATAACAACGCACCAATGGAGAGGACACTCCATTCCGCTTCTGCGGATAATAACACGGGAAGCAGCAGATACCGGTTAAAAGCTATGGCTCGATTGGCGTAGAGCTCAGCGCCTGGGGCTGCTTCCGACGGTAAGAGAGACTTTCAAGTCTCATTGGACGGCTACCACCCGCCTCAAGGTGGGCAGCCCCCAGCCAATATGGTGCCGTCTCGCCACGGTCTGCTATCCTCATTGGGTGCATGGGGATTAGGAATCAACCTCAAGCAGACTGTTTTTTTCCGCACCAGCGAAATCAACTACTAAAAAACAAAAGTCATTTCTGAAACTGGGAACCTGGAACGTCCGGTCCATGCTTCCTGAATTTCATGACGACGTCTCGAATATCAGAGGCGTAAGAAAATCGGCTGTGATTAACAATGAGTTAAAGAGACTGAATGTCGACGTGGCTGCCCTACAAGAGACGCGATTACCAGACACTGGTATACTAACAGAAAGTGATTACACATTTTTGGAAAGGAATGGGTTCTGATAAGCCTCAACTGCATGGAGTTGGGTTTGCCGTTCGAAACTACCTTCTAAAAGCAACAGAACCGAGCAGCAGCGGGAGCGAACGGATTTGGACTCTAAATCTGAGGTGCATTACTGGTACCATTACGTTGGTAAACGTTTATGCGCCGACGCTCTCTGCGACGACTGCTGAAAAAGACGCTTTTTATCACAACCTCGCAACAGTCCTGAAAAACGTGCCACAAAGAAACTGTGTAGTGGTATTGGGTGAATTCTATGCTAGAGTTGGTGCGGATTACGAATCTTGGCAAAACTGTCTCGGGAGGTTCGGTGTAGGTAAAACCAATGAAAATGGACAACGCCTTTTAGAATTATGCACACAGTTCAGTCTTTGTGTCAGTAACACTTTCTTTCAAACAAAACCACAGCATAAGATCTCTTAGAAACATCCTCGCTCTAAGCACTGGCACCAGCTTGATCTTATTCTTGTTAGGCGCACTAATATAGGAAGCGTACTTCTCACCAGATCATATCAAAGCGCAGACTGTGACACTGATCATTCACTGGTCTGTGCAAAACTGAAGCTTTCCGACACGATATTTCACCGCACCAAGTTGTCTGGTAAGCCTAGGATTGACGTCACCCGCATGTGCGAACCTAATCTAGCTGCGCGATTTGCAAAAGCCTTCACAGCCGAGTTCAGCAAGACAACCCCACTTGAATCAGCTTCAGAAAACTGGGAATTGATAAAAAGCTGCATATGCCGAGTCGCACTTTCCACCTCCGGTCCGAAGAAAGCTCGAACGAGCGATTGGTTCGAAGCAAAAGCTTCTGAGATGACTGCTGTGTTGGATGAGAAACGGTCAGCATTCTTGCGGTTCAAATGTATGCCAACAGACGAAAACTTACGACTTTTAAGAGCAGCTAGAAATAAGGTCCAACAGACTGCAAGGCGATGTGCAAATGACTATTGGACAGAAATTAGCCTTAGTATCCAAAAAGCTGCGGATACTGGAAATTTTCACGGCATGTATGATGGGATCAGGAGAGCCATTGGTTCAAACTTAAAACGGCTCCCATTAAGTCTGCATCTGGTGACCCAATTGTGGACAAAACTCAGCAGATGGAAAGATGGGTACAGCACTTCTCCTCTTTCTATTCTAGGGACAGTACGGTTTTACCACATGTATTTGAAAATGTCGAGCGGTTGCCGAATATTGAATATCTAGATACTCCCCCTACTCTTGATGAGCTCAATAGAGCAATCGACCGCTTAGCGAATGGGAAGGCCCCTAGTGACGACAGAATTCCACCTGACGTCATCAAATGCTGCAGAGCAGCATTATTACAACCGCTTCACCATTTGCTTCTTTAGTGGAGGAGGAGTGTGTCCCACAAGAGATGCGAGACACAAAGATCATCACGCTATTCAAGAATAAATGAGATAGAAGTGACTGCAACAATTACAGAGGAATCTCTTTTCTGAATGTTGTAGGCAAATTGTTTGCTAAAGTCTTACAGATCCGGCTGCAAGTTTTAGCTGATAGAATTTACTCCGTAAGGGAAGATCAACCGTTGACATGATCTTCTCCCTGAGACAACTTCAAGAAAAATGTCGGAAACAGCGTATGCCATTATATGCTGTTTTTATTGATTTAACGAAGGCATTCGATTACGTCAGCAGGGAGGGTCTTTTCAAAATGCTTGATTTGATAGGCTGTCCCCCAAGACTGCTGAAGCTCGTTATGTAGTTCCACTCAGGCATGAAGGGCTCAGTCCATTTTAACGGTTTCAGCTCAGAAGCCTTTGAAATTCGCCGAGGCGTCAAACAAGGGTGTGTTCTTGCTCGGTTCCAAAGGTTGTCATAGCCGGGGGTGGCAGTGGGGATAAGCTCCCACTGTTTATAAAATGCTCCCATATGGCATGCGTCTCAAATAGCCTCTGACAACCAAGTCCAGCTTCTGGCCTGCACGAGTGGCTCTCCGAGCCCGGCGGAACTGCTTTACCAACAGGAGAAGGGGCGAGGGCGAGTGACTGGCGCCTGAAAACCAGTTTGCTTCGGGCAGATGTAGCTCGTTAGCCTGGGAGGGCATTTCATCTAAGGGAAGGAAAACCCTGATTTTCAACCTCCGCTGCCTTGCGGGATACCCGATCGCGGGAAAGGCTTCGGGAGAAAACCCTGAGGAAAAACCTGGAACAGAGTCTGGTAGACCACCTCTTTCTGGCAACTCCCTGCTGCCTTGCAGGTCGCACTTGGTTGTGCAAAGGCTAGAGAAGCTGACTCGAACAAACGCCGAGTGGTGCTGGGGACGCCGCTTTGTACCCAAATTCCCAAGAATCTTCTTTGAAGCCGACTCATCCTCCAGGAGGAGATAGTCGCACAAAGTAAAGTAAGTAAGTGTTCTTGCTCCCACGCTGTTCGGCATTTTCTTTGCTCTGTTTCTGAAGCACGCTTTTAGGACGAGGACAGAAGGTATTTACCTACGCACGCGAAGTGATGGCAAGCTTTTCAACCTAAACCGGTTGAGAGCACAAACCAAGGCACGAAATGTGCTAATCCGTGACCTGCTGTTTGCTGACGATGCAGCCTTTATTGTTCACTCCCAAGAGCACCTTCAGTCTCTAATGGACTGTTTTCCGTCGGCATGCAAAGACTTTGGGCTAACAATCAGCATGAGCAAGACCAAAGTCCTTGGTCAAGGGACTGTATCGCCTCCCATCATAACTGTTGGAAACTGTCAGCTTGAATCAGTACATCAGTTCACATACGTTGGTTCAACCATTGCGGATAACCTCTCGCTAGACACGGAGATTGATAAGCGGATTGGCAGAGCAGCTGTCATTCTGTCCCGTTTGAACTCTCGTGTTTGGGGTAACCGCAAGCTGAATGTAAAAACAAAGATGATGGTATACAGCGCGTGCGTACTAAATGCTTTACTGTACAGCAGTGAAACCTGGACCACCCACACGAGACACGAACGGAAGCTTTCCATCTACGAAGCATCCGTCGTATCTTGAACACATCGTGGGTGGACAGAGTGACTAATGCTGAAGTGCTTTCAAAAGCTGGTCTACAGAGCATGTTCACTCTATTGCGACAGCACCGCCTGCGCTGGCTTGGTCATGCCTACAGAATGGAAAATGGTCGTATTCCGAAAGATCTACTCTATGGTTTGTTGCAACTAGGAAGTCGACCATTGGGCAGACCTCACTTGCGGTACAAAGACGTTTGCAAAAGAGATATGAAAGCTCTTGGCATTGACCCGGTGAGTTGGGAAGAACTTGCTCTTGACCGCTCACATTGGAGGCACTGTGTAAAGCGTCGTCTGCAAGCTGGTGAGTATGTATATGTATGTATAAAAGCACAAGCCTGATCCAGGCAACCTGCCGCACAGTCACAGACTGCACGTGCGCTAAGATACTGTCAGGTTGCCCAGGCCTAGACAGCAGCTCTTAGCTGCTGAACGCAGATCACGCCGCCCGCGTGCAACTGACGCAATACAACCGAGTTCTGACTTTCGTTGCCAGCGCTGCGGGAGAGATTGTTCCTCCCGAATCGGACTGTTTAGTCATTCCAAAAGCTGCAAAACTTGAACATTCACGCGATTGTGATGTACATCCATGGTCGACATCGATATATATATATATATATATATATATAATATTATATATATATATATATTACACAATCATTTAAAAATGAAAAAGTGCCACCCGGCAAAAGTGCCAAAGGAGGCCAACATACTGTCTTGTCCTCATTGATAGGCAGTGACCAGCGATGTGTCCAACTGACTAAGTCATCAACTGCTTGTTGCAGTTGCTTGTGGCCATCGCAGGAAATGACAGAGGCCCACAGTTTCAGATCATCCGCGAATAAAAGACAATCGATCGCTACCGCGTCCGGAATATCATTCACGAAAACTTTGAATAACAATGGGCCAAGGACAGATCCCTGCGGCACTCCGGAGCCTGCTATCATCTCTGAAGACAAAACTCCATTCACCTCTACACGGTTTGACCGCCCTGAGATGAATGCCTCGATCCATTTAAGTAGACAACCTTGAATCCCCAAACCCTCCAGCTTGACGAGCAATCAGCGGTGGGGCACGCGGTCGAACGCCTTACTGAAGTCAATAAAAATGACATCGACCGCTTGACCAGAATCAGTCAAAGCACACCAACTTTCTCGCGCCATGAGCAGATTACGTACGCATGAGCGAATTTTGGTGAATCCATGTTGTTGTGGACTCCAACGCCCACACTCCAAAAGAAAGTGCTCTATTTTCCTTTTGATCAGCTTCTCTAAAAATTTACCGATCACATAAGTCAATGTGACCGGCCTGTAATTAGCGGGACTACTTATGGTCCCCACTCTTAAACATAGGTTTAATAATACCCTATTTCCATTCTTGTGGCAAGACCCCTAATGTTACAGTTTTTGTAAACAACCTGACCAGCGGAACACACACCACTTCTGATAGTGCTCGTAAAACCATCGGATGAATACCGTCTGGTCCTGGCGCGGATTGTGTGTCTAACTGTTCCAACAGGAGTCTAACAGTCTCTACATCTACATCAAGATCAGACAGGACCTCACTGTTATTAGAGACAGAAGGGGGATCACTGTCTTCCAGACAGTACACGGAGGCATATTGCTTAGCCATGGCTTCAGGTTTCAAACCATCCTCAGTAATGTCTACCCCATTAGTATCTATCAAATTAGGAACATAGGGCGACGCCTTTGTGCGGCGACGAATGTATGCGAATAGCCGTTTTGGTGCACGAGTAGACTCGTCAACCAATCGCTGCTCGTATAACATACGTTTCCTGCGTTTTAATGCCGTAAAAAGGTTTCTAGCTTGCCGATAATTGTCATAGTCAGTGGCGTTTTTCCGACTTACGAATATCGACCAGAGCTTTTGACGTTGCTGCAAAAGTTTCCTTATCTCCTTATCAAACCAAGGTGGACCTTTCGCCTTACGACGACGTGTGGAAAACGGAACAGCCACCCCAATAACTGTCAAAATGTTATTACGGATTACCAGCCAACAATCTTCAACATCAGCCAATTGATCGAAAGACCAATCGAGAGATGAAGCAACATCCCGTAACCTACCCGCGTCTGCCTTCCAAAAATTCCTTCTGGGAATTGAATCCGGTACCCAGCCAGTGTTGCAATTCCAAATAAAACTTAAGGTGGCATGATCACTACAGTCTAATGGAGCTTCAGTCCGAAGCTCAGTAATATTGGAGTTTGTGGGAGTGAATACCAAGTCCAAAATGGACTCACACCCAGTAGGGCCTACTCTGGTCAGATGGGAAACATGCTGCACGAGGACCCCATCAACCACATCGTCCAATAAGTCCCGCTCGAATGACCCAGAACCTTCATCTAGCGAAGTCCAATCAATACTAGGAGCATTGAAATCCCCATAATCAAGCAGTTTGAGGATCTACCATACTGACATAACTGTGATATCAGAGTATCTGCCTGAGTATTGGGAGAACGATAAACGACACCTATCGTGGCAAATAAAGCTTCAGTCCTTATACGACACCATAAACTCTTAGCCATACCAGCAGTGATCTGGAAGCGAGCCAACACTGCGACGGAAATATGTTGTTGGTTAGCGTCTGTTCGATCTGAGCGAAAGAGTCTATATCCAAGTAGGGCCAGCTCGTTTTCAGATCTTGCTGAAATAACAATAGATACAATTATATACCTATATATATATAAAGGTATATAATTGTATATGTCAAAAAAATCTTCAATGGATTTGTACAGTCATTGTATAGCAACGATTGAATACTGACAACCTTGACATTTTGAATTCTCGGTTACCGACATCAAATTCAGTTCACTTCAGTTCAGTTCAGTTTGCCCAGGACGATATGTGGCAGAGTCGCTAATCGAGTGTCTAGAATACTTCCAGTGGTAAGCCAAAAGAGCGTCCACCACTTCGAATAGTAGGTTCAATATTCTTCTGGTATGACTTTGGCTGGAATGCAACAGAAAAACTCCCTCACCCAATAGGTGAGGGGCGACATTAGTGCGTTCCAACGACAAATTGAAGAACAACTATAAAATTAGGGATAAAAAGTGGGAAGCACAGAGAGCCAGATCGAGTCTAGTCTATATTTGAAGCACGTTACTGAAGTAGAACAAACTACCTCTTCGGGCAGACAGTTCCAATGATTCACTACCCTTTCGCATAAGAAGTGCTTACGTGCATTAGACCTGACATGTTGCTTTGCCAGTTTCAGTGAATGGCCTCGAGTACCTACCACTGGCGTGAGAGCATACATATCAGCCGGATCAATAGAACTAAAGCCTGTAACGATTTTAAAGGTCTCGATCAGATCCCCACGTAGTCGCCTCCTTTTTAGCTAGAAGAGCTCTAGACTCAGCAATCGTTCCTGATACGACTTCCCAGATTGCCATTTATTCATACGAGTAGCTAGGCGCTGAACACCTTCAAGCGTGGCAATGTCCTTTTCCAAGTAAGGAGACCAAGCTTGAACGCAATACTCGAGATGAGGTCTCACTATCGCTTTATACAATGGGATGAAAACCTCCGGGGACCTGCAGGATAAAACTGATCGGAGGCGAAAGAGCTGGTTCCTAGCGCGTTGTGCAGCAGCTGCACATTAATCAGTCCAGTTTGCACAGGACAGTAAGTGGCTCACGAGCCAATTGACCGTCCAGAATTTCTTTTTGTGGAAAGCTGCAAAGAAACATCTACTACAGCAAAAAAAAATTTGGGTCTGTGGAATTTTGATTCTTACGAATCCTTTGATCTTGTATTTCAGTTCAGTTCAGTTCAGTTCAGTTTGCACAGGACTGTATGTGGCTAACGAGCCAATCGAGCGTCCAGATTTCTTCCGGTGGTATGCCACGGAAGAGCGTCCACCACTTCAAACAATATCTTCACAAATATCTTCTGGTATGAGAATAATCTGGAATGCAACAGAAAAACTCCCCTCACCAATAGGTGAGGAGAAACATTAGTGAGTTCCAAAGACAACATGAGGATCATACCAACTATTCCCTTATGGATAAAAATCAGGAAATAATGAAGGCCACACAGAGTCAAGTCTATTCTTGAACCCCCCTACCGAAGTAGAACAAACAACTTCTTTAGGAAGTCGATTCCAGTAATTTACTACCCTCTCACTAATGAAGAACTTACGAACATTTGACCTGACATGTCGCTTGGCCAGTTTTAATGGGTGGCCTCGAGTACCCACACTTAGCGCCATAGCGTACAATTCACTGGGATGAATAGTACTGAAACCTGACATGATTTTGAAGGTTTCAATCAGGTCCCCACGTAGCCTCCTCCTTTACAGTGAGAAGAGCTCTAGACTCAGCAATCCTTCCTGATACGACCTACCCGATTGCCCAACAATCATACGAGTAGCTAAACGTTGAACACCTTCCAGCTTGGCAATATCTTTTTCCAAATAAGGTGACCATACTTGAACGCGATACTCGAGATGTGGTCTCACGACCGCTTTGTATAATGGTATGAAAACCTCTAGGGACCTGCAGGATAAAACTGATCGAAGGCGAAAAAGCTCTCTCCTAGCGCGTTGTGTAGCAGCTGCGCATTGATCAGCCCATTTAAAGTCCCCTGAAACTTCTATACCTAAGTCACGAACATTCGGTACCCCATTTATCTCAAGTATACCATCTGGACCAGCAGCCTCTAGCTTCTTAATGACTCTAAACAAGAGATAGCTTTTAGTGAAGTTAACTGATAGATCCCATGTAGCAGACCACTTGATGACCTTTTCTATATCCTCAAGAAGATCCTGTTCATCCAGTGATCCGATAATCTTGACATCATCTGCAAAAATATAGCAGGGACACTTAAGCGACGCTGCCAAATCATCGATGAAAATGAGGAAAAGTAGCGGTCCGAGTACGGAACCCTGTGGGACTCCACTAACAACTTTTACTTTCGACCAATACATATTTCCTATCCTGACACCAAAGAATCTATTGCTTAAGAATCCTATTATCCATTTCTCCAGAAGACCATCGATACCCATATAACCAATTTTGTCTGCAAGCAATCTGTGGTTTACCGAATCAAAGGCCTTGCAAAAGTCCAACTAAAAACTTCAACTTGTTGGCCTTTATCTAGCCTCATGGTGACCTCGTTAAGAAAACATGAGAGGTTTGTTAGGCACGACTTCCCTTTAAGGTAGCCGTGCTGAGCAGAGTTTAGCAACGAGTAATCAACTAGATGTTGACAGATCCTATCCCTGATAAGTTTCTCCAGGATTTTACATAGGATGCTAGTAAGACTTACAGGTCTGTACTTACAAACTGAGGATCGACTGTCACCTTTATGTATCGGGATCACATTAGCCAACTTCCAAATACTCGGATTATATCCATGTTGCAAGTAAGCGTTAAAAATACGACCCACAGGATCTGCTAATATTGGCGCCATGTTCTTTATAATTTGAGGGTTAATGTCGTCTGGGCCAGCAGATTTATGGGGGATAGTTGCTGCAAGAGCAGGTTTAACCTCATCATCAGTGAAAATTAACTCCTTACGTGGAGTAACGATATCAGGCCTTTTGATGACTGGCGTGTTAGGCGGATCTATTTGGCGATCAAGCCTCTGAACAGCCTCGAAATGATTGAGAAAGGCCGAAGCCTTTTCTAAATCTGAAACTGTTTGCGTTCCGTTTTCCTGCTGAAGGTTGCCAATCCAATCGCGCGTTTTGCCTTTGGATTGGGCATAACTATATTAACGCGTGCCAACCGTAATTCAAAGTCACGTTTTGCTTTGCGTTGGATTCCTTCAGCCTTATTTCTGACCATTTTATACCTTGTTCAGGACCGTTGTGTCTGAGAAGCTTTGTAGGTTTTCCAGGCACGGCCTCTCATTTTAATCCCTCGTCGCATCGCAGGTGTTCACTAATTTGGCTTGTTGCGTTGCTTGACGTGCACCAACGGTGCAAACCTATCTTGCAGGGTAGACAGGCAGTGGTGTATAAGCTGCCAGTTTGTTGCTATATCATCACCTACATATTGAGACAAGATCTTTTCTAGCTTCCTCTGAAACGACTTTCCAGTCTACGCGATTGAAATTGCGCCTCAGTTTAGGAGGAGGTTTTTCATACCTGAGTCTTAGTTGGATTCTGATCACAACGTGATCACTTTTTCCTAGTGGAGTGAGATAATCTACCCAGCGAACTATTTTTTCGCTTGAAGAGATAACGAGATCCAGGATCGAAAGTAAGCAGCCCTGGCGGAATCTTGTGGGCTCATTGACATGTTGACTCATGGCATGCATATGAGTCCATTCGATGAAGTCCTCAGACATCTTATCGGATAAACAGCACTGGTTCAGCCAAGATATATGTGGTAGGTTAAAATCGCCATCTATAAGAACCTGAGACCCGAACGTGTGCATCAAACTGAGATTGCTAAGCAAATTCTGCAAGTCCTGAGGTCCTGCTTGCGGGCTCACATAAGCGCATGCTATTACCATTGATTGCTTGTAAGATTGAACGATACATGTGCTAAGTTGGACGTTGTGCGTGCTAAGCCTAACGCTCGATTCTAAAGTTCAAAGACCTGGTCTGAGAAAGATAGCAACTCCACCCCCGTTTAGTTCACCTGGTCTATCACATCTGACCACAGAATAACGACTACAAATTGAGTCAGGAATATGATCAGTTTCAGATAGCCAGGTTTCAGACAGTGCTATTACATGCGGTCGTAACTCATGCGCTGAGATGGAGAATTCAGAACACTTATTTCGAATACTACATGAGTTCCCGTATATCACTGTGGCGACGGTGTCTCCCGATATATTCACACTTAGTCCAGGTTGATCCTCGGGCGCAATACCCGAGGAGTCAGCGCGTTTTTTGGTGTGCTGCTTAAGAGAGTGGATTCGCCTTGCGCGGCCTGAAGTTCTGCCGTACCTTGAAGGTCGCTAATCACGAGCTGTGGAATTTCAGGGACAATACTGTGATTATCGTTTTCATCCCCAGATCCATCCGTGATTTCCATACTTGACAAAGAGCCATCCTTTTCTGAAGAACAGCGCATTCTGTTATGATTTACATCATAACGTGAATTCTTTAACCCGTCGAATTCCTTCTTGTTGTCGGGCACGACAACATGTTCGGAAGACCTTTTCTGCTGAATTCAACAAGCCGTGCCTCATTTGTGCAAGATCAAATCTACGGACACCACGACTGTTTTACTCGGTAATTTGCATCCAATACATTGCGATACGTTCCCACGTAAACCTCGCAAATTTCATCTTTCAACCGTGAACCGATCGATACGCGCCTAGGTGTTTCAGTGGAAGCTATCAACACCCAAATTCAACGATCAGACAACCTTGGCCAGACAACCTCAACAGCTGTCGGTTGTCTAGACCTACGAAAACTACGTGTCAAATTTGCAGAAAGAGGGGAAGTGTGAAATCGAAAGTAGTCACGTGTTATATGTGCTCTACTAAGATCCACACTAATTGCGATAAACTTTTGACTAACGAGGCAGTAGTCATTATTAATTATCCTGAAATTCCAAGTGTATGTTATGTGTGCAGCGTCTGTAGCACAAAGCTGTTAAACGGCGCTGGGACCAATGTATCACAACCAGGAGATCTAGAGAATCGCATCAAATACTTAGAGAACTGTTCCCAAAAATTCGAGGAAACATTGAATTCATTAGTATTTGCCTAGAATAACTCACTGAAAAATAAAAGCAATATTAACCCAACGCTACATCCCGTAACTCCACAAGTTGTGCCGTTAATTAAAGAGAATTTGCGGGAGGCTGAACAGTTTGGTGATGCAAAAGCTAGCTGCCACTCAGATGTTAGTAACATTAGAAAGTTGATGAATCTCAGTGTAATTTGCACCAATGTACTGGAGACATCAGGGACACTTTTTTCGAGTAAAAGAACTCACGACATTGAACAATGTTACCAGCTGTGTTCAATGATGGATATGAGCTCGATACTGCCTCATTCAATAACCCGCCTAAGTCAGCACCCCAATTCTCCTCATCTCGACGAACCACGTTTATTGAGTATAACTTTCAAAAGCCAAAAAGAGATGGAAGACGTTCTTCTAAATTCTTATTTGCTCCGTACATGTTTACATACTAAATGTCGCATACATGCGGATATTCCGTGGTGGGAGAGGAAAGGAAATTTAAACAATGCGAACAAATCTGACCAACGCAGTGTTGTTCTTCTTGGTGTTCCCGAAAACACTAACGCTGCTTCGGGAAGTGAAATACAGCACCACGATTATAAACAGTGGCTCTACGTTGCCGACATCATCGGAGCTCACGAGTCAGTGGTGGTGGACACTTTTAGAATACCTCGGTCATCAAACTATAAAGGTGACGTGCAAAAACCTCTGAAATTAACATTTTTACCGAAAAGTTTGATGGAATCAATTAGGTCTAACTGGAAAGCTAACCATAGGAATCTCCCGAAGGATGTCAGAATGAGTGATCACAGACTTTCTTCGTCTTCTAACGAACCACGGCTTTTACAATCAGACGACACTCCGATTAGAAACACTGTAGTAATCCCAAAAAACTACCGATGTCCGACTCTCGAAGGGTCGGACTAATAGACGAGCTTTCCGCTCCATCACTGTATACAAAAACCACAATCAATTGCCTATATACAAACGCGCAATGCCTGTTAAACAAACAAGCTTAACTGAAGGATCTCTGCAATCCGCACTCACTCGACATCATAGCAATAACTGAGACATGGTTCCAAACTCACGCGACCGATAGCGAGCTCTTTATTCCAAACATGACCCTGTTTCGGAGATACCGCTTAAGAACAGGTGATGGAGTAGCTGTTTACCACCATGAACGTTTATACTGTATGGTAGTTACAGACACTGAACTTGATCTGGAAGACAGTATATGGTGCAACTTGAAGCTCGAATCAGGCGACAGTTGCATCGTTGGTGTAGTTTACCGTTCACCATCATCATTGGATGCATATAACGAAAAACTCTTGAAAGCAATGCAGTACGCCGGAAAACAGCGCAACTCGCAATTGCTGATTATGGGAGACTTCAATCTGCCTCAACTATATAACCGAGTAGATCATCCACCCCTATCACTAGACTACAAATTTCGCGAACTTTTCGATTACATCCCCTTGTATAATCATGTTTTCGATTATACACGACAACGAAATTTCCAACAGACTTCTGTTCTAGACCTAGTTTTAACCTCCCTCCGCTGGGTCGAAGCTACCACCTCGTTCTGCTATTTCAATATGTGTGCAGCGCCAGTAGAATTGTAAAGCAAACAAAACGAAATAAAAGTGGATTACATTGGTTTGATGGAAACAATGGTAGTTATCGATGAACATAATATAAATTTCAGTGATCCGGACTCGCATGGCACAACCCTGGCAGATCACATAATCAACATGATACATTTCAATTCTGAATATTTCTCGAAACATAATAGCAAAGAACGACAGTTCAGAATTCGCAGTAGGTCTAGAAAATGGTTGACAAAGCGAAATTTGGCATGGGCTATTCACAAGGTTGCCAGAACTGATTCGACGTGGGCAAACGTTCGCGAATTGCGAAATCAAGTCACCAATCTCATCCGAAAGGACAAAAAATATCACCAGCTTCAGCTAGCGGTAAGAATGCAGTGTAATCCCAAACTGCTTTATCGAACTGTTAACAACGCTACGAAGCTGAAAACCGGAGTTCTTCCGATCATGACAGATAACGGAATAACTGATTCTGTACTGGAAACCGCTAACGCTCTAGCCAGTTTTTATTCACGAGTTTTCACCCCAAAGGATGAATTACAACGGTCAGCATTGTCAGCACCAATTGCGCCGGAGACTATATACGATGTATGCATCAGTTAGGAAATAGTGCAGCATCACCTACGTAAGTTGAATATCAACAAGTCCCCGGGAGCTGACGGAATCACACCTGCAATTCCAAAATTATGCGACAGTCAATTGTGCGAACCACTTTGTGATTTATTTAATCACTCCCTGAGGGATGGTGTTGTACCTAATGACTGGAAGAGAGGAATCATAACACCCATCTACAAAGGTGGAACTCGTTCTGACCCAGCAAATTACCGCCCTGTTACACTCCTTCCAGTGATCTCAAAAGTTATGGAGCGAATTGTGTGCGAAAGAATTGTGAGGCATCTCGAAGCCCAAAACTTGCTGTCCAGAGAGCAACATGGATTTCGGAAGTCTCGTTCTTGCTCGACTGACCTACTGGAGACGCTGGATGACTGGAAGCAGGCAGTGGATGATCGTGGTTGCGTGCATGCATGTTACTTGGACATATCAAAGGCGTTTGATCGCGTGGACCATTCCATACTCTTGAGCAAGCTGCACGATGTTGGTATTAATGGGTGCCTTCGTACATGGCTGAGAAGTTACCTTCTTGATCGCAAGGCAACTGTACGTATCGATGGTGTGATGTCTGGGGAAATCGAAGCCACTGGCGGTGTCCCACAAGGTTCGGTACTTGGTCCGCTTCTCTTTTTGGTCTACATCAACGACCTTCCGATACTTGTCACAGGCAAAATGGTTCTCTTAGCGGATGATGTTGAACTTTGGATGCGAATCACGTCAATCGAGGACTGTTTGTGCTTACAAAGCAATTTGGATCTATTAAACAGCTGGTCGGAGCGAAACAAACTTCCATTCAACTTCAGAAAGTGTACAATGTTGCAAATACGCAAATATTTTCTATTCTAATACAACCTTGGATCAAACCAACTTGAATGGACAACCAAAGAAAAAGACCTCGGTGTATGGATTAGTGGAAGTCTTAAGAATAGCATGCAATGCGAACCAGTGTACAACCGAGCTAGCCGCATGCTAGGTATGCTTCGGCGGATTTTCGGACATTTTTCCCGTGAATCATTCCCCATGCTCATAAATACGTATATTAACCCGGTGATGGATTACTCAGTGCAAGCTTGATCACCGTGGCTACAAAAGGACATCAAGCTGCCCGAGAGGATTTATCACAGAGCAACCAAAATTGTTGGCTGCCTCCGCAAACTACCGTATGAGAATTGACTTGAGCACCATAATTTGGATACACTGCTTCGCAGAAGGGTTCGATTTAATCTAATACTAACCTACAAAATAATGAACGCCAAGGCGCACCCCCTGAGGCATCTATTTCGCCTCCGGTCGAGCCATGTCACACGTACTCACCCATTGGCATTTGATATTCCACATTCCCACCGGAACTCCCGTCGGTTCTTCTATTCGGTGCGCGTTTGTTTCTTATGGAACTCCTCAACGTCAGATGTGGTCCAATCATCTGGTGAAAGGATTTTCAGGAACAAATTGGAAATATTTATGCGTACTAATTCCACCCTACATCCCGTTTATATAACATGATCTTTTTCCAAACGAATAAATTTTTTTTCATCATACAGCGACAATACATGACATTTTTGTAACTACAAAACTGTTGATCTTCCTAATGACTCAATTTATTTTGTATATATATTTATTGTCCTTATACGAATATCCTGTGGTGTTGTAAAGCTACGAGCTTTTTTATACCATAAATTCTTGAATCTTGAATCTTGAATGTTTCCCTTTGTTTGTTTTATTTGAAACAATGTAACTTGCAAAGAACTGGTCACGCTCAGACTGCAAGAGAAATTCAACTAAAAGTGGTCTTGGAGAGTGGCTAGACTCACTTTTGACACCCTTCCACACGCCAACACGATGAACACGCTTTAGTGGCGTATCTGGACGCATGCCAACCTTACGGAGCAGATTTCTTATACAACTCCGGTTGAGTGACTTACGCGTTTTGGCTTCGCGTATGTAGGACTCATCCTGATTAAGCAGCAGGATGTTACAGGATTTATCTCGTATTCCCTGACGAGCCGATTTAAGCTGCTCCAGATCCTTGGATAACTAAGCGAGACTCGAAACGACAGTTTCAAATAAATATGACTGAGAGTCAAATTTTATTATCAACGGATTTAAACGCAATTATGGCTAGAAAATCTGTAAGAGTAGATAATACAGCACCTAATGCAAAGAAAACTCAAAAGAATAGGTGCCTAGCTGCTCTCTTTGTGGACTCTTGCTTTGTATGCTCTAAGTAGGTTGCGGATAACTTAAAATCTGTATATTTTGAAATGTTTCAAATGGATGTTTATTCGGTACGGAGAAATGAAGCCAGAAACTTATCGATGTCTTCAGAAGACATCATGCAATATTATTCGCAGGGTATGCCAAATATTCTTCCGGCCTTCAAATGTTTAGTTCAGTTCAGTTTAGTTGCACAGGACAGTAAGTGGCTAACGAGCAAATCGATCGTCCAGAATTTCTTTCGGTGGAAAGCTGCAGAGAAGCAACCATCACTGCTAAAGAGTTTATTCTTATTGTGATTTGGATATCCTCGACAATCGCGATGTCAAGGGATTATCCGGGTTGCATTTAGGAAGCACTTCGTTATGAATGATGCTGGAAAGATAAAAATAAATTTCTGTTCACCAGTACGGTGAGAGGTCAGATAAAAAAGGGTTGTGTATTAAAATACAGAACTTTAGCATTTACTTACTTAACAAACAACGCTAAAACTGTGAAATACCTAATCTTGCATAAAAATTATGGGGAGAATTCAGGAAAAACCTTACCCCAGATGCGGTCCAAACCGTTCTTAAAACTTGCTACAGAAATGCACGATATATGTTCTTCTGGAAGCCCGTTCCAGAAATTTACCACCCTGAGGCTGAAAAAGTTTTTCATGGAGTCTAGTCTACATCGCTCCTTAGCAAATTTAAGTGAATGTCCCCGGATGCCCAACTCGGGACTTAAGGCAAAGAAGTCGGTTATGATAACGCCAACTAACCCCTTCAAGATCATGAAGGTTTCAATTAAGTCCCCTCTCAAACGAAGGCGCGTAAAATAAAAAAAGATCTAGGGACTTAAGGCGTGCAGCGTAAGGTTTTCCTCGCTGACTTTCAATCATGCGAGTTGTGAGACGCTGTACGCTTTCGAGTCGAACGATGTCCTTCTTGTAGTAAGGGCACCACGCCTGGACGCAATATTATAAATGCGGCCGAACTAATGACTTGTTAAGGGGCAGGAATATCGGGTCCTCTGCTGGATAACACGGATGTCAGCCGAAAGAGCACTTTGCGAGCACGTTGAGCTGCAGCGGCGTATTGGTCCTCCCATTTAAAGTCAGTCCTAACTTGTTCTCCCAAATCCTTAACACAGTGTGTGGCTCTAACAGTGAGAGAATTGCCTGACACCTGAACTGAGATCTTATGAACCAGTGCTGACAAGAGTTGGCTCTTATTAAGGTTAAGTAAGAGGTCCCACTGGTATGACCAGTTTATGACCCGTTCATGATCGTGCATCAAGGTATCTTCATTCGTTGATCTAATTAATTTCACATCATCCGCGAAAATGAAGCATGGGCACTTCAATGCAGAGGACAAGTCATCGATGAAAATCAGGAATAGAGGAGGACCGAGTACCGACCCTTCGGGCACACCACTGATCGCGCCGGCACAATTCGACAGCGTAGATCATACCCTTACTCTGAATGTCCTACCTGTAAGTAAGGCCTTTATCCAAGCAAGTAGAATAAACCCTATGCCTTTTGCTGCCAGCTTAATCTCTAGAAGGCGGTGGTTTAGGGAATTGAAAGCCTTGCTGAAGTCTAGAGGGCTTCGACAGGCTTCCCTTCATCCAACGTTTTAGTGGCAGTTTTGAGAAAACTAAGAAGGTTAGTCAGGCAGGATCTACCCTTAAGAAATCCATGCTGAGTTACACTCAGTAAAGAATGCCGACAAAGATGCTGACAGATTTTTTCACACAGCAGTTTTCCGTTGCTTCCGAGACAGTGCTAGTGAGGCCGACAGGTCTATAGTTACCAAGAGTTGACCTACAACCACCCTTTAGTATCGATACGATTAAGGCTTCTCTTAACTAACTAGGAACCACTCACATGTTCAAGCATGAATTGAAGAGCTTGCATAAAGGTTCTGTAAGCATAATTTAGTAGACACCACCTGGTCCCTCAGCTTTGTTGACGCGAACGTGGATAAGTGCTTCATACACCTCGGATTCCATGAAGGACAACTCATCTAGTGCAGGAGCGCCAGGAAGAAGCTTGAACGAGCTAAACGAAGCATGTAAAGAATTATCACGTCTATGGACGCCACTGAAGAACCTAGAGAAGGCAATCGCCTTAGACAGGTCGGTATCGGCTACTTTTCTGTCCTCTAGATTTTAATCTCCAATGTTTTCCCGTTTTTCCTTTCGATTGAGCCTGGCTATAAAATCTTTTGGGATTAGATTTAGCATCAATAGCTAAGGATAACTCAAACTCCTGTTTGAGCAAACACTCCATTTTAACACAAGCGTTCCGAGCGGTTTTGTATTGGACCCTAGAACCAAAAGTGAGAGATAGCTTATATTGTCGCCAGAAACGATCTCGTTTACGGGTAAACCGACGAACTCGAGGAGTCCACCAGGGCGGCCTATGATGCTTTTTCACGACTTGCAGCGGAGCGTGCTTGTCTTGCAACTCCTTTCGATACTTACAAATTTTATCCCAGTTTTCACTTACATTAAAATAGTTGGAGAACTGAAAGAAAGATTTCGAAGTCTGTAGAAGGAAATCCCAGTCTATAAGCCTAAAATTGCGTCTAGAGCGAGCAATAGGTTTGTGAAAGCGCAGTACCGCTTCGAAGCTAATCATTACATGATCGCTTTTGCCGAGCGGTGGTAGGTATTGTAAACGTTTAACGGCTTCGGGATGGGACCACGATACCAGGTCGAGAGTCGATGGAGTGCATCCGTTACGAAACCTCGTACGTTACTCATGATAATGCAACATATGATCATGGAGCCATTCGAGAAACGTTTCGGATTGTTTGGTGACTAAACCTACAGGGGCGGCCCATTTTATGTCTGAAACGTTGAAATCACCTAAGATGAGTACGCCGCGAGCTGATTGAAACAACCTGTCGAGCGTCTCAATCAGCTGTGTGATCTCCTGCTGGGCTGCACTGGGTGTGACGTAGACACGATCAATTGCGAGGGCTGACTTTAGCAAGTCAGGATACTCGTAACAACTTGGACGTTTTCACTGGTTAGGGATATACCAGTTTCCGTATTTTGCAAGCCATACTCTAGGAGGAGTGGAACGCCACCGCCTCTCCTATCGCCAGGTCTATCACATCTAATGACGAGATACTGCTCGCTGATTTTTATTGGCACACCATCAAAAGCGGACAGCCATGTCTCAGAAAGCGCTATAACCCTGGGGTGCAACTCAGCCACACGAAGAGAGAGGTCAGCCCACTTATTCCTTATGCTGCACACATTAGCGTACAGCACCGGGCGCTGGTTTTGCGTGCTTCTGAAACTAATCCTGCTTGGCCCTCGGTCAAAGCATCCGAGTTAGTCAGAATAAAGTCCTACTGAATCCGCAAAAGTGCTTCATGGAAGAGTCATAGTTAGTGGCTCAAACTCAGCTGAGGACAATCACCATCTATCTGTGGAACAAGCTTGCGTGCAATTCGCTTCCTCTACTACAAACCGTTTACAAAATGGTATTAATACCGATGATATATTGAACTTGCATGAACTTGCCGTTTGCTCGCCTTCAACACCGATTGCTCAACACTTAGGAATGAATAAAACTTATGCAGGTGTGACGTCTATGGGTCTACCTTGTGATCCTAGCTAAGCATTATTTGCGCAACGATTAAATAAAATAGAGTCTAAGCTTAATGTAGTGAAACAATTGCATACTACTGAAAATGCTGTTGGAACTCCAGTGGTGAATGGTGGATAATGAATGCTCGCGAGCAAACTGTGGACACGGTTGAGATACATTTACTGCAAGAGCGCGCTTTCCTATGATCCATTTTTTCAAAGCTATTTAATGATGGGGAGAAGGAGTTACCACTATTTATGCATTCCGACTTGGCTGAAAAAAATTGAAGAGAATAAACCGCGGACAATGAAAATCTTTTAACTTCGGGCGAGCAAGTCCAGATGGTATTAGGACGCGTTCATCGTCTTAAGGGAGAACCGTTAGAGATACTACGTGACCTGTATCCTAAAAATGGAAATAAATTGAAAACAGTCAGCTGAGTATTCCGAACACGTAGAAAATATGGCGAGGTTGATCTCCATAATGTTGATTTTCGGGTAGGTATGAGGAGCCCACAAATTCGTTAGAAGACGATATCAATCCTACCCCCAATTGATCCTTTGTGAACAGATTTCAAGTCTTGCATTTTAACGAGTGGAGTCTACGAAATACACTTGACGATGTTAATGAAATTGTCTGTCGGTGAAAGCCAGATATAATTGCTGTTACGGAATCCTGGTTAACAATTAATATCTGACAAGGAATGTGCGCGACCACACTATACACCTTTCAGAAGTGCCAGAGTAGCTTCGAGATCTTTAGGTTTGTTCCTGTAAACTTTAAGGAGCACCTGATGGTGGAGTTATTGGAAAGGTTCCAACTTGATGCTAAAATGCTAAAAGCATCTGGTGTAAGGTGAAGTCTAGTTGTTTGGCTGAAGCGCTTGTGGTCATTTACCACTCACTTGGAGCTTACGCTCATATATGCGATTTTGGAACTGCATTTAGTGCAGTATATGAACGATCCCACGAAGATGTGTCGCACAAGTTCCTTTGATATTGGATTTCGGGGTCACACCAAGATTTTCCGATGTTACAAATCTATCGCTCAAGACCCATATTTGCTGCTGCGTTCACTGTTGTTTATGGTTCGTTTAAAATAGATGTCTCCAACCAAGAATAAGAACGAATGCCCGGAGAAACTTTTGGAAATTATTTGAACATTTTCAATAAAATCAGATTAATTGAAAATCATGCACATTGATAAATGGAAGATCTTCCGCGTTATGCACCGCCAAGATTTGATAGCATTTTTGGTTAATATATGGGAAAACAAAAGCGGTTATATCGAGAGTTTTCTTCCATCAGATATCCCGATGACTATTATAGTAATTTGTACAGTCTTATTTCGAAACATCTAAAAATATTTTTATGATTATCTATTTATAACGCTGCTGTAGTGTCAGGTTACCTAGGGTCTATGCATGTTTCGTCAAAGGTTGGGACTTGCATCACATTTGTCTATTTGTCAACATTGCATTCATTGACATTTTCTATACACCACTATGTATATAAATGTTTTTTATTTCGTAAGAGGCTTATAAATGTCACATTTTCATCCAAACATGCAAAATAATAAAATCTACCAAAAAATAAAAAAAACGTAAAAAATGAAAAAAATATGTTTTTAATGTACATTATTTTTTAAGTGATGTACTATTTTACTTTGATGACCTCTTACCATGTTGGTGAAGAGAATATCTTTCAATATATTCCAGTGTCTTCGAATTCCGAACCATCACTGAAACTGGCCCGAAATCTATCCGCCCGAGATTTGTTCCGTATGCGATTCACTCTCCTGCAGATAACGAAAATCCGGCTGGTGAACAAATTTTAGTTTGATTCGTCGACAATTCTTCAAGAGTATTGGATCAGACAACGTACCCTACTTCCATACTATTTATACCACACCCTCTCTCATCCCCCACAAATTCTTAGATTTTCTTATTCCGATGGATTCATGTTCCCTTTTCAATCTTTTCAAACAACCTTTCCGTGAAAACGTGAATTTATGCATACATAATTTATTTATCAATTTTAAGACAACTTCATTACAATTCGCACCACTTTTTCTATAATTAACTTTCATTTATGTTCTCCATTTTTTCGCATCCTTGCCATTTGTAAATCTTTACAAAATTTAAATGAAACTTTATTGTTATTTGACATCAGGAATTTTTCTTACCTACTGTATATTCGTTTCCATTATTAAACATATAAATTGTTTGAAAATTCCGCTCAAACCTGTCATTTGCACTGTTCTATTTTCTTTTGCTGTTCAAATTTTGATAAACTGATCATGTATTGCATAGATGTCGAAGAATATATATATATATATATATATATATATATATATATATATTAATATTAATTACAATGCACTCTTTGTCCATGCACGTCTTCGTTCTTTTGTGGTTGTCTCCGATTCAAAATTGTATGCGTATAACACTGGATCCCTCTCCGTCTCAGGATCTTATCTTCACTATCCACTACAAATTGGTGAGCCCGAAAACGCATTAAATTCGATCCGCATCATGAACCATAATACAAATAAAGGAGACAAAAAAGAAGATGTTTTTATCCATTATTTCACATAACCCATCTTCGAAACGACAGATTCACGTCTCTGGTTTGTACAAATCGACGCTCTGTTCGAGTCATTCCGTGTTCGAACGCAACACATAAGCTACAACCATGTTGATGGAATGCTCCTAACCTCCATTTACAGAGAAGAAGCTGATTTAATATATGATCAACCTGCTACTGCACCTCACGATAAGCTCAAATCTGCGATTATCTCTGGAATTGGTTCCACCGATGATCAAAACTTGCGGAATCTATTATCCAGCTCTGAGCTAGAATATCGAATACCTTTACAACACCTACGCTAATTGTTACAGGGGACGCAGATGTTTGATGAACAAGTACTACGAGAGATCTGGTTCCACAGTTCGCCAAACTATTTCCGCAAAGTTCTGGTTTTTTAATGCAGATCATATTATTATAACTTTCGAATTGAGTTGCAATAGCATAATGACTAGTGTTAAAAAACCACGTATAATCAGTCACATAGATTGGAAAATATTTGGAAACCTAATTAAAAACAAAGATTGGAGTGAATTTTTCCTTTCTGACAATTTTAGTGTAATCTCTAAACTAGTTTCGACAAACTAGTGCCTTATTTCCGCACCACCTTTATGGCATTTTCATCATTGTATATTTTATTACAATAACCCTGTATATTTCATTATTGTTTTGTTCTAATTATACATGTAAATATGTACACAATTTTGAATACATGATTTACGCCGCGCTCGTGTTCTGCTTTGTGACAAGTATATCGCGTGTGACTGCCTGGGATCTGTATGCTGTTATTCGTTGCGAACCGTGTTCCGGTTTATTGCGTTCAATAACCAGAGACGTACTTTGTTAGTGGTGAAATCTCCGTTGGACCAACCTGTTATATATTTTCCGAGTAGAACCCGAGTATTGATTACCTAAAATGTTTAACACTGAAAAACTTTTTGCTATTAGTTACAAGTGACTAACTAAAACCCAACACTACGCGTAGCAAGAACAAAGGTAGGCCGTTTAGACAAAGAGCGTTACCGTCTCCGACCATGAAGCCATTATGCTGCCGCTCGTGTGTATTCATACACTGAATCATTATGGCCGACAAAATGGACCAATCAGAATCGAGAATCATGAATTATAATGAGGTATAAGTTAAAATGAGTTTTTGAGGAAAATGATAATAGTTCCTCAACACCTTCTCTTCTGAGATTCTCAATACTGGGACTGACGTAGATTGACTTGCAACGGTTTCACGGGTTTTCTTTGTCTGGTTGTCGAGCGACGTGGTTGCAGACTTCGGTCAGTTGGTATTTCAGTCGTGATACATTCACTTGGTGTTGGAAGGTTGAATGTTTCATGCAGTATGTCCTGTGGTATCCGGATCTCGACGAGCGTATCGGAGGTTGCGTATCTCAGGCGTAACTGATTTTTGTGTCATGTCATGACACCCTTTCCAACTTGGACATCGAACATTACACTGCCTCTGCGACGGATGATGTTACTATCGATCCACGGTGGACTTGATGTTCCGTAGTCTCGTACGCGAACGGCAGTTCCTGGTTCGAAGCACGACTGTTGATTCTGATTGAGCGGCGGTTTGGTTGACTTGGGCAGCATAGCATAGTTCCATGTGCGTAGCTTCCTGGCCATGAGTGCTTCAGCGGGGTTTTTTCGGATAGGTAACGTATCGTTCGGCGTAGTTCTGTAAACCAGCAGAAAACGTTGAAGACTATCGACGGATGTCCCCTCCCCACGTGATTTCAGAAGAGCACGTTCAAATGTGTCGACGAAGCGTTCGGCCTGGCCATTTGACTGAGGATGGTAAGGCGGCGATCGTAGATGTGACACATTGTTCTGACGGCAAAATTCGGCGAAAACGTCCGAAGTGAATTGCGAGCCATTATCAGACACGAGTGTTTCTGGCAATCCATGCTGACTAAACAAACGACGCGGTGCGCTGATCGTGTTGCTGGATGTTGCAGATGACATCTCGATGATTTCGGGCCATTTCGAGTAAGAATCGACCACGACGAGGTACATGACCCCGTTTATTGGACCAGCGAAATCGACATGAATTCGTTGCCACGGTTTTTCTGGCGTAGGCCATGGTGCAATTGGTACACGGTTTGGCATCTTAGCTGCTTGCTGACATTGACGGCATGACTTGACGAAAAGATCAATATATGCGTCCATACCAGGCCAATAAGCGAAATTTTAAGCGATCGACTTCATGTGTTGAATGCCTGGGTGAAATTGTCGAAGGACACGATTGCGTAGCAGCTTGAGATCTTAGTGCATCAGTAACATGTTAGATGTTAAAAGTGGTTTTAGCTTCATAAAAGCTGTTTCGCATTCGCGTGACCAATTCCATGGACATCTTTTTGAAGAAGTCGATTGAGCGGTGGACGCACAGCATGGATGGCATGGTGATGGCAGGAATGCGCTGTAATAACTGATTAAACCAAGGAATGATCGCAGTGATGCAACATATTTCGGACCCGGCATCTGCTGGATTGATTGTATGTTGCCAGGGTCAGGGTGGCGTCCACTCTGATCGAAAATGAAACCAAGGTATTTTATTGATTTCATATAGAACTGGCATTTCTCTCGACGAAGGCGTAAACAAATTTCAGCGATCCGTTTCAACCTCTGGTTAATGAGACCAACGAGTTCTTCTTCGGAGGAACCGATAATGAGTAGATCGTCCAGGTATGCGGCCACACCTGCGATGCCAGACATAATGGTGTCCATCAGTTGTTGGAAAACGGTTGGAGCAGTCTTCACACCAAAAGGAAGACGATGATACTGGAACAATCATTTGTGGGTATTGATCGTTAGCAGTTCTCGTGAATCAGGTGCAACTTCGATCTGCAGATAGGCGTCAGCTAGGTCGAGCTTTGCGAAGTACTTATCACCATTGAACATTGTGAACAAAGCATCTGCGACCGGTAATGGATAGTGGTGAGTTTCCAAAACGGCATTCAATCCAGTTGAAAAATCGGCACAGATTCGGTTGGATCCATTCGACTTTTTAACGACAACGATGGGTGCTGCTGAGGCAGAGTATGTTACTGTGAGCAGAACACCTTGATCTTGTAGCCTTTGTAGTTCAGCTTCGACTTGTGGTAGGGATGCGTACGGCACAGGTCGTTTCGGACGAAATACAGGCTCTGCGTCAGTTTTGAGATGTAGATTAGCTTGCGTCATGTTACATGTTCCAAGTTCCATTGTTAACACGGTTGCATGTTCAAGCATTATCGCGTCTTGCTTTTTCTGCAGTTTTTCGGTTGCTTCTATTTGATTGCAGATTGCACTGATCGGAAGGCGAGCCAAATCGAGAAGATCAAGCTGATCGAGGCCAAACAGGTTAAGTTGTGAATTAGACACGTAGCGCGTGCCTACGTCCGTTAAGCTTCCGAATAAGATTTGGCATTGTAGCTGTCCAGTCAGCTGTACATAAATTCCACAGGCACTGGTGGTGTTCTGTGTCGTAGATTTGAGTTCTGGGGAAACAGGTTTTCGCCAGAGTTTTCGGGAAATGATCGTAATGTCCGATGCAGTGTCCAACTGCAATCGAACAGATTGGCCGTTGATCTGGACCATTACCAATTTTCTCCGATAGGCTGCGTTGACACGGAATGTAGAAAAAAGACTGAGAGGCTTTTTTGAAGGCTTGTGTGAAGACCTCTAGCGACCAATACTCTGTTAACAGAAACCATCCTTGTGACCAACGATGTTACATCGTTGATATCAGTGTTGCTTGAACGGGCAGAATTTGACGAAATGCCATGCGCCGCATAGCTAACACGCAGAAGGAGGCTTCTGGCATCCTGGCGAAGATGGAGTTGGTTTCTGGGAACCAGGTTGATTCGGGCCAAGAATGCGTATCTTTTTATGGATTGAATGTACTGCATGTTTGCCATGATCCCCGAGGTGGACCATAGCGGAATCCCGATGGAGATTTACTGCAGCTTTGCCATGGTCCCCATATTGAACCATAAGCGAATGCCGTTGGAGATTTACCAATCAAAGATATTCGTTACCAATGGCTTGTAGTGGGAGTGAGGGGTGCTGTTCCAATCGATTAAGGAGCCGGGTCCTGATATCTGTGTAACCGGGAGACTGGAGACTGCATATAAATATGAGCGATTTAAATTGATCATCCGTCAGTAAAACGAAGCTTAAAACGCTCGCACTCTCTGTTAACAATGCTTACGTGTGTTAAGAAATCGTCGGACTCCTGCATAACTAGTTTAAGGCATCGATAACGTGTGTTAAAGAGTGATGTTCTGTCTCCAAATAGTTGTTTCAGTGTTTCGGGCGTCTGTATGAATGAAAGGTCGCGTGGGTTTTGTGGCAAAAAAGGTTACAATATTTGTCGAGTTCACTGGGGCCAAGTTTGCGAAGTAGGAGTCTGACTCTCCATGCATCTTCCTGTGGGGCAAAATCTACGCGGAATAAATCTTCATACCTACAGGACCACGTCTCGAACATGGCATTAGCCTCAGCGTCGAAAATAAATTCATGGATACTATTAGCAATACCATCGACGGATGGTGGAGCACAGCTGCTCGCTAGAGTACCTGGAATTTTACTTTGAATTAATAATTCCATCAAATTTATTTGCTGTTCAAGCAAAATTTATAATTTACTCTGATCCATTTTTTAAAAAAAAATTAATCCCCGTCGACAATAATGTTATATATTACCCGAGTAGAACCCAAGTATTAATTACCCAAATTGTTTAACACTGAAAACCTTTATGCTATTAGTCACATGTGACTAACTAAACCCAACACTACGCGTAGCAAGAACAAAGGATGGCCGTTTAGACAAAGAGCGTTACCGTCTCTGACCATCAAGCCATTAGGCTGCCGCTCATTATGGCCGACAAAATGGACCAATCAGAATCGAGAATCATAAATTATAATGAGGTGTAAGTTATAATGAGTTTTTGAGGAAAATAATAATAGTTCCTCAACACAACCGCTACAAATTGGTAAGCCCCGAACATTTTTCTTTTTGAAATTTTCGTTCGTACCATATACTACCATTTATTTCGATTTTGCTGTCATATCTATTTTTCATTTACTAAATGGATCTTGAATCAGCATTTTCTGATACGCCATCTGGGGATATTTCTACAGACGTTATGACACACTTTAGTCTTCCATCTTTTGGTATGAACGATTCTCGCCTCTGGTTCGCGCAAATTGAAGCCTCATTCGAGTCTTACAAAGTAAAAACTCAACGTGCTCAGTATAACCGTGTGGTTGGTATGTTGCCCCCTTCAGTCGCAAAATAGGTTGCCGATTTTATTTACAATCGCCCTGCCTATAACCCGTACGATGCCATCAAGCATGATATCATTTCACGTACATCTTCAACCGACGAGCAAAACCTCCGAAAGCTTTAGTCAGGTATAGAAATGGGTGATCACACTCGTTCACAGCACTTACGACATATGCTGTAGTTACAAGGAGACAAGCCTGTTGACGACAAAATTATCCGCGAATTGTGGCAACAAAGTTTATCAGCAAACGTTCGTAAAGTGTTAGCCATTATGGATAAGAATACGAGTTTGCAACACCTGGCACGCATAGCGATGAAGCACGTGATATATCGCATGGTAGTATGTTATCTCATGTCCGACACACGAGTGACGCGCATACAAGCATCCCTGTCCAGAATGATTTTGAAGAGTTAAAATCGAGGTTCCATTCCTTGTTATTGCAAGTACAGAGCATCGCACGATCTCGTAGTTCTTCTCGAAATCGTCATTCGCAACATCCTAAGAAGCGATCGTCGAGTCGTCCTAACGACTCAAGTTTATGTTACTATCATCGTCGTTTCGGTGCAAAGGTCCTGCATTGCACGTCACCTTGCACATATAATTCAAATGTGTCCAATCAGAGAAACTCCGAAGCCAGAGAGTAGACACGGCATCTCTTTCTGGCTCCCCTCAAAGCCGTCTTTTCTACGTTAAAGACCGGGCCACTTAAATGCGATTCCTCATCGACACTGGTGCTGAGATTAGCGTTATCCCACCATCCACTAAGGAACGCGAGAGCCCTTCGTCAATGACGTTGCAGGCGGCAAACGGCACGAAAATTTCCACTTTCGGTCAAAGATCACTTTCTGTCGAATTGGGACTTTCGATGGATTTTCACGCTGGCTGATGTCAAAGTACCGATTCTGGGAGCAGATTTCCTCTCACATTTTGATCTTTCAGTCATCATAGCTAAACGAAAGCTTATTGATACTTTGACAAAGATTAACTCTTTTGGTAATTCCTGCGATTCCCCTATTCGAACCATTCGTGTACTCACCCCTGACATCCCATCTGCGTTCAGTGACTTACTGAAAGAATTTTCGGAAGTTTTCAAACCCTGTACACCAGCTGCGGTCGTTAAACATAACGTTAAACACTATATTGTGACCCGTGGTCCTCCAGTGTTTAGCAAGCCCCGTCGTTTGGCTCCAAACAAGTTCGATGTAGCGAAACGTGAGTTCGAACATATGCTCGAACCAAGAATTGTCCGGCCATCCAAATCGCCCTGGGCAAGACCCCTTCAGATGATGGAGAAAAATGAATTTCATGCTTGGCGACCATGCGGTGAAAACCGTTCCCTTAACAGAGTTACTGTTCCCGATCGTTACCCCATTCCCCATATTCATGACTTTGCACTTTCATTACAAGGAAAGACAGTGTTTTCTGAACTAGATTTCGTGCGTGCTTATCACCAGATACCTGTCGCCGACGAAGATATCCCTAAAACAGCTATTACCACACCCTTTGATCTTTTCGAATTTTTAAAAATGATCTTTGGTTTACGCAATGCTGCTCAAACTTTCCAAAGATACATGGACCAAGTTTTCTAGGGATTATCTTTTGTGCATGTCTACATTGATGATGTCCTGATCGCCAGTTCTTCTCAACAGGAACACGCAGAACATCTGCATGCTGTTTTTCATGGGGACTTTCACAATTCGGCGTTGTGGTTAACCCGGATAAATGCCTTTTTGCTGTCGCTTCCCTGGAAATCTTAGGACATCATGTCGATCAAAACGGAATTCCCCTGTGCTTGATAAAATTTCGTCCATCAATGATTATCCATGTCCCACATCGCTTCGACAGTTACGTCGATTCCTCGGGTTAGTTAATTATTACAGAAGATTCATTCCAAACTGTGCTAACATCGCTCAACGGATGATTGATTTGTTACGCGGAACGGAACGACAATTTAAATTGAATGCAGATGCTGCTGAATCGTTTCAGCGATTAGAATCTGCAATGAAAGAAGCAGGTAGCAGGAGCGGCAGCTCTGTCTGGCAATAACACCAGCCGCTTATTCTACGTCACTGATGGTTCAACATTGATGCGTCTTCTGATGGACACGGGAACCGAATTGATTGTCATCCTACCCACAAACTCAGAACGCAGAAACCACTTTCCATTGACCGTGCAAAAGGCGAACGGTACACGAATAACCACATTTGGCCAACGATCACTCTCCATCGACCTCGGTCTGCGGCGTAACTTTCGATGAATCTTCACTGTTGCCGATGTCATAACCCCTATCCTGGAAGCCGATTACCTTTCACAGTTTATTCTTTCATTCAACGTGAGTACACGAAAACTCATTGACAATGTCACAAAAATAACGTTATCGGTCATTTGTGTAATTTACCCATACAAACTATTCGTGTCCTGAATCCAGATACTGCACGAAATCACGTTTTTCTAATGAGGGAATTTTTGGATAACAAACTTGAAGCCGCTAAACGAGAATTCGAGCATATGATGAAACTAGGAATAATCCGTCCATTAAATTCAACTTGGGCCACACCTCTTTACATCGTCAGACAGAATACACCGGATGCCTGGCGTTCAGGTAGCGAGTATCGTGCTTAAAATCGTGTAACGATCCAAGATTAATATCCTATCCCAACCACACATGACTCTGCACTATCTATTCACGGAAAATCTGTGTTTTCGAAGTGTGATTTTGTGCGCGCATATCATCAAATACCCGTAGCTGAGGAATATGTTCACAAAAGTGCCATCACCACCCCATTTGATCTGTTCGAATTTCTCAGGATGCTATTTGGCTTACGCAATGCTGCAAAAACTTTCCAGAGATTCATTAGTCAAGTTTTCCTCGGCCTTTCTTTCGCTTACGTATACATTGATGGTGTCATAATCGGTAGTGCAAATCCAACTAATAATCTTGGACACATTCGTTAAGTATTTCAACGAAGAGTTTTCATGTCCTAGCTGTATCCGTCTCGTCAGACGTTTCTAGGGTTTGGTCAACTATTATACATGTTTCATTTCACAATTTGCTATAATTTCACAACCATCGACTGACTTGTTACGTAGAAAAAGTGAATTTAAAATGATCGATGGAGCCATCAAATCATTCGAGCAACTCAAATCTGCTCTAAAAATTTTTACTTCACTGAATTACCTATCAACGAACACGAATGCTCGGTTGTCACTCGCTGCAGACGCATCACAAGAAGCAAACGGCGCAGTATTTTAACAAAAAATTAGACAATATCACCAAGCCATTCGCTTTCTTTTCTCGTCGTCTTCAACCACCTCAATCTCCATAGACTACGTTCGGTCGTGAGTTACTGGCTATCTATTATGCGAAAAACGACATATCATACATTTGCTTGAAGGAAATGATTTCACAGTATGGACCGATCACAGTCCTTTAAACTTTACTTTTTCTACAATATTAGATCGATGTTCGACTCGAGAAATTCGTCAATTGGATTAAATCTCAAAATTCACGAGCGAAATTTGATATCCTCCCGGCTCATCAAACACAATTTTTGTTGCAAACTTTTGCATTTGATATTCATGAATGAATTAAAACAAAAGGTTCACCAAATATGTGAAAAGAAGATTTCCAATGAGACAATTACAAAGAGCAAGGTTTAACATCTTAATTATAAAGAAATAATAAACAAAACCAAATTCAAGTTACAAAAATCAGTATTGTACACAGGTCGAAAGTAGAAAGGAAATAGAAGAATTTCAAAGTTGCATAACTCTCAAAACGTCTCTCACACCTTTCACCAAATTCTTCCATGGAGTCAAAATGTGTAATCAACTTCGCTAATGAGTCCGCATCGTACAACCTTAAAGCAAACAAAAAGGACAATAGAATAAAGCAAGTGTCTTTATTTAGAGGCGAATCACATACGCCAGGTCGCATCACCGTCACTGGACACCTGTGGCTTTTTATAGGGAAAACGTTTGCTAGAGAAAGACCTACCACATCCTCCAGTTCTGCCACTGTCCGCTACAAAAAGCTTATGTATGCAATCCCACCCGAACGAGCGGTGTGTATTTCATCCTCAAATAGCGATATGTTGCGTCATATAAATAACTATAATCTGCAAAATGATATTTGTCTATCCGGGGTTCGCAACGCAAATGGCTCATCAGGTACACAACCAAACAGCTTGCGCTAATCATACGGATTGTCATGCTGGCCATCTGTCGCCCCCATTTCGAGTGATTCAGTGTCATGTGAACCAGGACTACTCTTCATTTAGGCTGATTTGGTGTCAAGTGAGCCAGGCTTGCTCTCCATCTGATCCGAATTAGTGTCGGGAAATTCAGTCACAAAATCTGACTGAGCTAATTCAGTGTCAGGTATCTCCGCTTCCTGATCACAACCGACAACACAAACGTCAACATCCCTCAATTTTACATCAACAGAAACCATTTCTCGACAATTGACGAGGCTTAGAGTCCTTGATATCGAATCATTTATCCATCATCTGCACACCTAAACAAATTTGCTCCAATCAATACGGGCTCGACGTAACACAAATTTTGTGAGTTTATGAAACACAACGTCAAATCCTTTGCAGGATATAGCGTCCTTCAGATCAGCCCACTTTCGCTGGAACGCAGCGGGTAAAATATGCACAATATACTCCAAAGTGGCACTTACGTTCACAACCGCCTGGCGCTCCAATAGCGTGAGGGAACTTGACATTTATGCATTCACGAAGAGAGAATCGCGAAGCCTTCTAACTGGCCAGTCAATCACCGGGCCTCCTCCAATTTACTCATCTAAAACTGAGTGGACCACAAGACAAGGTAAGCCTGATATTCGTCTATGACTGGTGCAATGAATTAACTCAGAGATTGTAGCATGAATAAAAAAAGCATCTCAACTCCTTTTTTAATATTAATGCAACTATAGATAATTTATACTTATACGGCATTTAAGGTTTTTAGTTTTGTAACTATAAAATATTTTGTAAAGTGGTATATAACTTTTTTCTTGAGAATTAACTTTTCAGAGGTGTTGAAATTTAACAAAATAGACTCTCTTTATTCTTGAACTGGCGATACCACCCATCTCTCAGTGACTGGATGAAGTGAACTCCCAATACGCTTATCTGTGTTTGAAATAGCATTTTAAACATCATTCATGAATAGACAGTGCGATTCGGACCCACCGAAACTGTAATTAACCCATTTCCTATGAGAAATCGTTGAATCTTTCTTCAATTCAAGTTCCCGTTTAGAAGGTGCACAGTTACAATCGAGTTCATGTCTACCAACGGATGAAGACTCAAAATCGTCTGCACCATTGTGACTATCTTTTAGGTTCCAAACAGCACCACATACTAAACTCGCTAAACGTTCAGGCATCATAGATTTATAATAGCGTAGATATTAAAACACAAATTAAATGGACGTCACCAGGTGTTCAACAAAAATCTTGAAAAGGATCGAGCTCCAATGTTTGAATCCGCACAAATTCACTATGAGACGCAATTCTGAAGCTGAGTAGTGCGTCGACCAAGTTGAATACTGCTTCGATTGCAACGAACCAAAAGGAGGATTTTCTCTGAGTGAGACAAATACAGGATTAAAACAGAATAGAATAGAGGCACAAAGATCGAAGTTTGATCATCGTTCAAATAGGTAGGCGATCCAAATAGACGGTTTCCAATTGAGCAATCCAAAGTTATGTTTCCTTGAATGGAACAAACCGAGTTGAGTAATGTATCGACTCCGATTGAGACAAATACGGTGAAAATCGTACAATTCAAGTTGAGTACTGTATCGACCAAAGTCGTTGGTTAATGCGTAGACCACCGGTTTCTTATTTCGACAATTCAAAACAACGATTCAAGTTTACTACGGTACTATTAACAAGATTAATAGACAACAGCAACGGACAAAACTCAACTGTAACTGTTGTACAAATAATGTGAGCCACAAATGCTCAAATGTTTCAATTGACAACAATAAATTCAGCCAATGCCGATAAGGAAGACTGGGAGTGAGAGATTTCATGGAGGTGAGAATCGAGGAGACCTTTGAATGAGCCGAGAGAAGCGGCCTTAAAAAGCGTGCCTGGAAGTGTGTTCCACTGACTGCAAACTCTCACATATAAAAAGCTGTGTCGATATTCAAGCCTGCTCTGTTGATGTAACAGTTTGAGCTCATGTCCTCAGAGGTTTGTGCTTGGAGAGGGAACGAATGGAAAGTTGCATGGATGGGAGGGGTTAGTCAAGATTCGGTGGGTAAGTAACATGTCACCGCGGTGAAGACGGTAGGTAACGGAGAATATGTCTAAACTGCGTAACCATTCCTCGTAAGACGTTGTGCATACCACGGACACGCTTTGTCGCACGTTCCTTGGCTTTCTCGAGAATGGACACGTCTTTGCATATTCAAGGCTGCCAAGCCTGTACAGTGTACACTCAGTGTGGACGGATGTAGACATTCGGCAATGTCGGGAAGAGAAACCGGTCAAACCTGCCGAAAGCGTGGCGAAGTAAGCCAATGTTGCGATTGGCTGCTGCTGCGGCTCATTCGCATTGCGTAGTGCAGCCGCCATCGTGCTGGATGATGATACCGAAATCTTTTTCTTGTCGAACACTCTGAAGTACTGTTGAGCCCAAACGGTAAGTGACCGAATCTGAGTGTCGGATGGAAAGAACGCAATAATTGGAGGTGGTAAATAAAAATGATTCCTTAAAGACCAGCTGTGTAAACGATCTAAGTCATCTTGTAGGGCATGTGAATCCCTTGGCGATTTGAGCGAGCCCCAGATTTTGACATCGTCCGCAAATCGGAGGAACGGCGATTCAATGTTCTGTCCAATATCATTGATAAAAATGATGAAGAGTCGGGGACCAAGAACGGAGCCTTGTGGTAGATCGCACTTGATTGTCAAGCGGGCAGAATAGCAGTCACGCACACAAACACAAAGGGAGCGGTCGCGAAGAAATTACTCCATCAAGGACAGTAGGGATGACCCAAAGCCGCAGGAAGCGAGTTCCAGTAACAGAATACCGAATGCCTTTGAGAAATCCAGAAATACTGCATCAACACCAATGCCTTTGTCGACGGATTTCGTCCAGTCATCCCGTGCGAGAAGCAAGTTGGAAGTGCTTGAACTAAGGGGCGAATGTCGTGTTGTTGTGTGATTAAAAGTCGATTTGTTTCAAGATTTGAAACAAGGTAGTCGGAGATTATGCTATCTATGACCTTAGAAATGAATGACAAAAGCACAATGGCAATAATTTGCGGGTTCCGACCGGATACCGCCTTTAAAGATAGGCGTGATAACATCTTCTTCCCAAGCTTGGGGGACGGTGGCGGTGTCCATACAACGTTGAAAATACGTGGCAATTAGATGAGATATGTGCAATGCGGCTACTTTCAGGATATAAGGGTGGATGCCGTCGAGTCCTAGTGAAGAGTATTGCCGTAGACATGAAATCTTCTTGTGGACCGCATCAAGGAAAAACAATATTTTCGGCATTTCCTGTACTTCATGTGAGGGAGAAGAAAAATGGGAGGAGTTTGTAGGATGAATAGGGTTGAAATTGGGGCGTCGTGTTCAGGCAACAAGTTTAAAGCTTCCGAGGCTGTTGAGGCGAGACCATTTGCGCTGACTAGAGATGGAATTCCAACTTGAACTACCTGTCTCTAATTCACAAATTGGAACAAACTTTTTGGGTTAACGAAGAACTTGTTAGAGATGTGCATTTCATAATAACATTTGTTTTGGCAGCTGAGAGATATGCAACAATTTCGCAATAACATAAATTTCCCAGTCAGTTCGATTTTGTCCTGTCCGGTAACACCGCCCGCCAAGTTTCTCTGTGCTGTGGCTTTGCGAGTTCGGATGCGATGGAATGATCTGGGGTTCTTTCGACGGATGGGCTTTTCGTGGCTCGCAAGACGTAGCAGCGCGTGCCACTGAGTTTAAAACGTGGTCCATGCCAAATCGATCTGGTCAAACATTAAGAAATCCCATGAATTGGCTACGACGAGTTGCTGGAAGAATCCTAGATCAGTAATCCAGCGGCTCATAGGACGAGGTTAGTTGAAGTAATCCATGAAAGAGACAAAGGTGAATGTCAAGACAACATGATCGCAGTGGCCCAAGGGAGGGTTAGAGGAACGTTTTTCAATCATTAACTCTTCGTTGGGGATGATGAGATCCGAAACCGAGTAGCTTCGTGAACATGATTGTATAATGGATAGGTTGTCAATATTTCGGACAGCGCGGTGGCAAATGGGTGGAAGGCATGTTCACCATAATGGCTGGGACATTTAAATTCGCCCATTATCAGTATGCGGGAGAATCTTTTACTTTAGACATGTCGAAGATATGACAGAAAGGAGGAATCGAACAGTGGGGTATTTCTGGGAGATCTATAAACAGCTGCAATCAGAAGCAGACTGTCTTGCTTGAGTAACATTTGGCAACAAAGAACATCCGAGTCAACCAACGCAGGGTCAGATAATGGTTCGCAGCGAAGCGATTCGTGATGATAGAACAGCATTCCACCTCCTCTTGTTGTACGGTCACAGAGAAGTAATGGCATATATGGTAGGGTGAGTTCTGCAGCATGAACTGCGCTTGATAACCACGTCTCGGTAACGGCTATTAGGTCCCATGAACACAAGGAATTTCGGTAACGGAGTTCGGAAAGTTTTTCAGGAAACCAGCAGCATTTGTGTAACAGCATGAAAGGCTGCGTGATCGTAGAGTATGTAGTGTGGTGATAGGGTGTGCAGTTATTATGCCGATCTCACTAAAACCGGCTGCGGGGAGTTTATTGAAGCGGTTGTGTGAAGTTCGTCAGCAGACTGATTTGTGCTGGGTGTGACTGATGGTTGCGGACGAGGTCTTGGTTTGTCAACTGCCGAGCGCAGACGGACCTGTGTAGGTGAAAAGCGTTTGGTATCATACCACAAGCGCAAAGCTGTATTAAGCATATCTTCTGATTGGAAGGTAATTTTCTTGTATCTGGAGGACGTGGGAAGGCGTTTTGCGGCAGTCGTCAAAGTTCCGTGAATTTTGCTGAGTTCTTGGATGTAGCGCCATTCACAATAGTCGTGTAGAGTGTTCTTAGCTAAACGATCGTCTATCAGTTCAGGCACACCGTGGACAAAAATGCTGCGTTTATCGTTAGCCGATTTCCAATAGTTGCCTTCTTGCATTTGCATCTGCATCTGATGCCAAGGAACGTCTGGAAAAATACGAACAGGCAAATTTGTATTTCGGAGAAGGTGGGCCGAGAGCAAGACCACTTCAACCTTCTCCGGGGAGTCAAAGGGGATTCGGAGTAGACATCGAGTTTCAGTTTTTCACAGATAGCTCGCCATTGTTGCACATTATTGTGCCTGCGTGCTTGAAAGCATGGAGATACACTTTCCGGCACATTTGTACATACAATGGCCAGGGATCGCAAGTTCTTGTGATGGGCTTTTGGAACTCCAGGCAGTTTCCCAGCGTTGTTTTGTTGTGGCTTCACGTGTGAAGTAGTGTGTAATTTTGTTGATCGAGTCACACTTGGCAATACCAGATCATCTTTATCACTTGTACAAGCAGGTCTGGATTCCATTTACAGTAGAGACTGGAGGCGTAGCCGTCTGGAGACAATAGCACCATACGGTTCCGGAAATAATGATATGGAGGCCTTAGTTGTTACCTCCGCGTAAGTAGTTTTTTTAGGGGGATCCTCAGCTGGTTTCAGGTTCGATTATTTGTCGTAAACAAAAGATTTAGGTGTTTTTCTACTGCGTTTATCGGCAAGTTTGTCCCTTCGATTCCGTGCTCTACAAGCAACGCAGAAAAAGAATATCTCCTCATTTTTGCTTTTTCAGAGAATTGCATGTCAGGATCGTCATCATTATCATCCTGGGTACAATTTGCACAGTTATTTCGTTTGCGCCACTGTCGTGCTTCGTCCTTTAGAGGATGAATCTTGGATGAGTTGTAGTGACTCAGACCATGAAGATGGAACTAGATGCCAAGAGCTGTCGTCTGCTTCAAAAACGAATGCTGTATCTCTTGATGAAATTCAGCCTTCAAAAAACGCGAAGCAGCCTCGGGCATTACGCCCGAGGACAAAGAGCTCTTAGGTAGCCCTAACACCGGGAGTCTGGCCCCACACGATAGTGCTCTTCTGTTCTATACAAACGCTTGTAGCATTAGAAATAAATGGGCTGAACTCCTCTGTAGAGTTGACGACACCCACTGCAAAATTGTGGGTGTCACGGAATCATGGTTGTCTCATGATGACCACATACCAGCTTTAATCGCGGATAGGTTTAGCGCCGTAAGAAGCGATCGACCCCTGGGTAAGCTAGCTGGAGGGGCGTTGCTCCTTATTGATAACGCTATTCCCTTCGAGAAAAGTATTTCTTTTTCTACAACGAATGTGCAGATAATATCTGCCTTGCTCATACATGGATGCACGCGTATAGTTGTAAGCTGCATCTACCGTAGTCCGAGCACTAGTTTGGAAGAAGATGCTCTTTTGCAAATTCAGCTCTCGTCTCTTTTAGCCGTATCACCACGTGTTGTAATCTTCGGCGATTTTAATCTACCCGAAATAAACTGGGAGTACCAAACCTCACATGCCCCAGGAGTCGCGAACGATTTTCTGGACTGGTTACACTCCCATGCACTTTACCAACACGTAAACGAACCAACTAGATTCCGCGAGGGTCAGTCTCCGTCTATTCTTGACCTAGTTATTTCAACTTCTGAAAGCGGTATACAAAATTTTGTCGTACTGCCACCACTAGGAAAGAGCGACCACGTAGTGTTAGCCTGCGAGTTACGTCTGTCATTTGGTAAACCCCCACTTAAGATGTCTCGAAGCTTCCATAGGATCGACCCTGCTTCCCTATTACAGGCAGCAGCGCTACTCCCATGGCAAAACATTGACCATGTGGATGGGATGTGGGGGCAGATCAAGAATAACATCCTTCAACTTCAGGATCGATTCGCTCCTCTCTTACCCGTTCGCAAAAAGGTAAACCTCAATGGTGGTCAGCCTCAGTTTCCCGTAGCGTACGTCACCGCGACGCAAAATGGAGGCGTTATAAGCTTACTCCCTCATGTGGGACTTGGGCCCGTTACAAAGAAGCGCGAAACATAGCTGTTTCCAAGATACGTGGAGCAAAGATTTCTTTCGAAATGAGACTCGCTCAAGAGGCCCATACTCATCCGAAACGTTACTACAGCTACGTTCAATCTAAAGGGTCAACACGAAAAGGTGTAGGTACCTTGAGAAGGGACGATGGATCAGCCGTCATTGCAAGCACTGAAAGGGCTCAATTGTTTTCCGCGCATTTTCAAGGCGTACAACGCCGAGATTATAACTCGAATGCATCTGCGCCATCACTCCAATGTGTACTTTCTGATCGCCCCCTCTGCACTGACCTTACATTCGAGGTACACATTGTTGAGAATATATTGGCCAGCCTAGCTTACAACAAGTCGGCTGGGCCCGATAGCATCCATCCACGAATGATCAGACTGCTAGCGCCTATGTTAGCTGTGCCGATCACAGAACTTTTCACATCATCCCTCAGTCAGGGCACCCTTCCTTTAGACTGGAGAACAGCCGTTGTAGTACCTATCCATAAGGGAGGAGCTTCCTCGGCGGTCAATAATTACCGCCCGGTTAGCCTCACTAGTGTACTATGTAAGGTTATGGAAAGATTGATCCGCGATAAAATATGTGGATATCTAACCAAACACTCTCTTTTGAATGGCGCACAACACGGCTTCCTAAAAGGTAGGTCATGTCTGACAAATTTGTTGAGCTTTCTTAACGAGGTTACTAAGAGGATGGATGATGGTATAGCTGTAGAAGTCTTCTATCTCGACTTTAGTAAGGCTTTCGATTCAGTCAACCATAGGCTCTTGCTTCTCAAACTCTCAGCCATAGGAGTATCAGGGAACCTTCTGGGCTGGATTCGAGCATTCCTTAGCGACCGTTCCTTTACTGTCAGGGTAGATGATACTTACTCCGCAAGTGCGCATGTAACGAGTGGGGTTCCCCAGGGCTCAGTCTTGGGGCCGTTGCTGTTCCTCATCTTCATTGATGATCTAGCCAGCCAACTGCGCTCACCCTGTTATATGTTTGCTGACGACGTTGAAATTGAACTATTGGTACGTCCTTGGGCGTTACGCGCAAAGCTGAAGCGTGTTAATCGTTTTGTTGGCCTAGTTCATTCTGGTAGTGCTTCTATAACTGTGAAACAATATGTGTAGTATTATAAATACCGTTTTAACTTATTGACAGTTTTATCGAATGTGCTTGTAAAAATAATGTGACCAGGGCTCAGTCTTGGGGCCGCTGCTGTTCCTCATCTTCATTGATGATCTAGCCAGCCAACTGCGCTCACCCTGTTATATGTTTGCTGACGACGTTAAAATTGTCGGTAGGTCGGATAACTCCGATCTGATAAGTGATGTGGAAGCTGTAACAGCATGGGCGAGTAAGTGGGACCTTCCCCTTAACCTAGATAAGAGTCACTTGCTCTCTACACTAGCAGGCAACATGATTGTGTCTACGCCCTCAGCTCACACGGAGTTCCGTAGGGTAAAGTCTACTAAGGACCTAGGAATCGTAGTCTCCGCAAACTTTAAGTGGGCTGACCAATGTGCTGCTGCAGCTCAAAGGGCCAGGAGGGAACTCTTTCGACTACGTTCAGCCCTCACTTGCAGAAAAGCTGAGGTGCTATTGCCCCTCTACAAGGCAATAGTAAGGCCACATTTAGAATACTGTATCCAGGCTTGGAAGCCGTATTACCAGAAGGATATAGTGCAGCTAGAAAAGGTACAGAAGCTGGCCACTCGCATGATCGAGGGGTTAGCACACACCAATTATGAAAATCGTCTATTAGCACTAGGACTTTTCTCACTTAGGAGGAGGCAACTTAGGGGGGATCTTATAGAGACCTTTAAGGTTGTCAAAGGACTAAGTTGTTTAGAATTCGATGACTTCTTCCGGTTCTCTCCTTTGGTTGGTACACGAGGGCACAGTTTTAAGCTAAGTAAACAGCACACCAGGCTCGAATCCAGAACGCACTTCTTTAGCATCCGTATAGTGAACGCGTGGAACTCACTTCCCGCAGAACTAATCTTGGCAACTTCAGTAATTGCGTTCAAACATGGGCTGGACGAACGGTGGCAGGAGCTCTTCCCGGAGCATTACCCTTAAGACTAAATCCCTCATTTTTATGATAAAAAAACACAAAAATATTCGAAAAATTTTTTGAAACACAAAAAAGAGTTTCTTTTTTCATTTTTTCGCATTTGTGTAAAGAAACTGCTGTCCATCGTCTTTTCATTCGATTGGACATGCAACATGCATAACTCTCTCACCTTTCGGTGATGAGACATCTCCCATCTTCCATTCACAGTTACACACGCCTGTGTTACTTACGAATCAATTCTGGTAGTGGTGGGTGTTTTCAAGCACACCTCCGAAAGAATCTGGGCACTCGTTTCGACTTGGTCGACTATCGCCCTGTGATACTGATACTGATACTGATACGGATACTGAAACATCGTATCAACGCGGTCCATTATGCAGGAAATATCGTAATTCATATGTGAAATACAAATACGCTATAGCGTAACAACAATTTAAATGAAAGATCCATTAGATGAATTGCAAAAAATTGCAAAATATATCGTTATCAGAAATCCAGCGAGCTAAATTCGTACCGCGCGCAAGGTCATTCGAATTGAATGAAAAGACTATAAACAGCAGTTTATTTCAAAAAATACAATAAAATTAAAAAGATGTGCTTTTTGTGTTTCAAAATGATTTTCAAAATATTTTTGTAATTGTTGACAATAAATGTGGTTGGATTTAGTCATAAGGGTAATGCTCCGGAAAGAGCACCTGCCACCATTCGTCCAGCCCATGTTTGAACGCAATTACTAAAGTTGCCATGATTAGTTCTGCGGGAAGTGAGTTCCAAGCGTTCACTATACGGATGCTAAAGAAGTGCGTTCTGGATTCGAGCCTGGTGTGCTGTTTACTTAGCTTAAGACTGCCATCGTGTACCAACCAAAGGAAAGAACCGAAAGAAGTCATCGAATTTGAGAAAACTTAATCCTTTGAAAAACTTAAAGGTCTCTATAAGATCCCCCTAAGTTGCCTCCTCCTAAGCGAGAAAAGTCCTAGTGCTAATAGACGATTTTCATAATTGGTGGAACAATCGATCCACGTCAAAACAAATCAAGTCAACGTTGAAACATTTATCTGTTATTTGCACCAACGTTGTTGAGTCTGTTGAATCCCAGTTCAATGCTAAACAAGCCCATGATCTACTTCAGTGGAAACGCTTGTGTACTTCCATGAAGATCCAGGTTATCAAACCGTTATGCCTAACGAGACTCACACGTCACCCATCCTCTGCTCACTCTGACCAACCACGTCTGCTGCGCGTCGACTTGGAAAATAACGATCAGATGGAGAGTGTTTTATTGTCTGCACATTATCTGCGACACGAAGCTTCGCCCTCTCGTATCCATCCCGATATACCCTGGATAGAACGCGCAAAAAATCGTCCTCCTAATGTGCAACGACAAGACACTCCTAGAGCCATCATTGTTCATGGAGTACCAGAATGTGACAGCGAAAATGAAACCGAACGTAAAGAACACGATCACGCCCAATGGCGTTTTCTTTATCAGCATATGAATTGCGAACCAGTCACAACAGTGTCCTTATACCGACTCCCTCGTCCAACCATTTACAATGAAAATTCGCCGCGACTGCTGAAAGTTTGTTTCCTGAGCTCTGAGATGCTGCCTACTGTCCTAAATGCCTGGCGTTGTGCTCGTAGAACAGCACCACCGAGTGTCCGAATTTTTTCAGACCAACCTCGTCGAACTCCAGTCACCATCACGGCTGACAGCGCAACGCAAAATCCTGTTACACAAAGCGAAATGTGCTCCAACAACCCTACGCTGGCTACTCTCCTATCCGAAAATTCGAGTCCAAAGATAACTTATCTTACATCGAATAACTCCGCTGATATTATGCAAAAAAACTTGATTTAGCCGGCCCTACTCTGGCCGGCCAAAACGCAATGTCTGGTCTTATTCACCGCAAATACCTGAACTGTGCTTATACAAACACTCAGGGTCTGTTGAGCAAACTCAATGAACTAACGTTCCATGTTTCTACCTGTCCTTATGATATTATTGCACTAACTGAAACTTGGTTGAATGAACGCCACCTTGACAATGAAATTCATATCCCGAACATGAACGTTTTTCGATCTGATAGACCATCCCCTGGCGGTGGCGTAGCCCTTTACGTCAATTCCTCTATTCACTGTACTGAACTTTTTACTTATGTCATGCAATCCTCTGATACTTTAAGTTGCACTTTGCAGCTTTCCAGTTTTGAATCAATCATAGTTGTAGTTATTTATCGCCCCCCGAGTAATTCTAACCAAGACGATGAACAATTGCTGAGTTACCTAAATCGTGTACTCCTTCAGACACACACACATGTTCTCATCATGGGGGACTTTAATCTTCCAAATTTGTTCGATCGTCCTTATCCAGATGGTCATTTCGGTTCAAAGTTACTAGATCTGTTCCACACACACCCATTGTTCAACCATTCCACTGAACCCACCCGTTTCCGTTCTAATGATACGCCATCTTTACTGGATCTTATTTTGACAGACGATGAACTGATGATTGAATATGTCGAACGTCGTGCACCGCTTGGGCGCAGTGATCATGTATTCTTACATTTCCAGCTAGTCTACTGGGCTGACAAGATTGCAGATAGCTCAGTGTTCACACGGAGGTGGACAGACTACAACAAGCTAAACACTCTTATTCTGAATCAGGACTGGTATTTCAGTACCGACCTATCAGCTGACGATGCATGGTTGAGTTTTTCCTCCCGACTACTACAATTAACAGCTTCATGCACGGTAACTAAAGCTGTTCCGCTGCGGAAGCACAGGAGAACTCCACTACGTAGCCGCACTCGAAAATTCATTAGCGAACGGAATAGAGAATGGACTATTTATGTCCACTCCCCTTCCTATCAACAGTGGGAACGCTATCGAATGTATCGAAACCAATCCACGGCTCTCATCCGCGAAGATCGTTTGAACTACCAGTACAAACTTTCTTGTGCCTTTGCTGATAACCCAAAACGGCTCTTTAGCTTTGTCAATCGTTTACGTCATGTCAAACCTGGCATTACAACTTTAGAAACACCGTTGGGCCCTACCCAGACAGCCAGTGAAGCAGCAGAAGCACTACGGCTTTACTATGCCTCGATTTTTGAGCCCTCCAGTACATCGCTTTCCGTACCTGTCAACTCAACCCCATCACTTTTCGAACTTTCAGACATCACTTTTACACCTGCCGCTATTTTCGGCAAGCTCATATCCCTGCGCCCTTCTAGTTCTGCTGGTCCTGATACGCTTCACCCTAGAGTTCTGCGCGAATGTGCTGCTTCTTTATGCTACCCTTTGACGGACCTTTTTCAGCATCTTTTTTCTCTTGGTTGTGTTCCCGTCCAGTGGAGATGTGGATCCATTTCTCCTATCTACAAGGGTGGTTCACGCTCTGATGTCAGTAACTATCGCCCCATCACCCTATTGTCCGTGGTATCCAAAATAATGGAATCTATTATTGTGGACGCATTACGGCATCACGTTGACACATTTCAACTCTTATCCGATAATCAACATGGCTTCCGCCGTCGTAGATCGTGCCTTACAAATCTTATGCTTGCTCGCGATCAGTGGACGACCGCAGTCGATAAAGGTCGGGAAGTCCATGTGATTTATTTGGATTTCTCCAAGGCCTTTGACAGAGTCGACCACCGGATACTTCTGCAGAAGCTTGTTTCGCTGGTTATTTCCGGCAAGCTCTTGTCGTGGTTAAAAAGTTACCTCCATGAACGATCGGCACGTGTGCGTGTTAACGGCTCTTTCTCAACCCCGTTTGCCACCCCTAGTGGCGTTCCGCAGGGTTCTGTTTTAGGACCGAATCTTTTCCTCATCTTTGTGGACGATCTTACACGTTCCCTTCATTCCCCTGTCTTGCTGTATGCAGATGATGTCAAAATATGGCGAACGATTAACAGCCGTAGTGACATGGATCTACTGCAAGCGGACCTCAACACACTCCACTTATGGTCAGTCGCGAATAATCTCCCCTTCAACGTATCGAAATGCCGTGTCCTTTCTACTCGCGCTGGCAGTACTCCACACTATCATCTTGGTAGTCAGTCGCTCCAGGTTAGCAACGCTGAACGTGACTTAGGAATCATTGTTGAGTCTAGGTTATCCGTCTCAGCCACCTGTAGAAAAATGGCCTACACTGCCAATAGTATGTTGGGTCTCCTGCGCAGAGCACTCAATCACTTTGAGCCACGATGTTTTCCTATTCTTTCGAAAGCGTTTCTTCGGCCACATTTGGAATATGCTATTCAGGCCTGGAGCCCGTGGTTGATCAAGTAATGGGAAAAGACGTTTATTTCCCTAAAAACTCAATATCTTTGAAGATATTACGACTCTATATTGGCGCGAATATATGATTATTAATTTGAATCATAACGTTATAATTTGGATCATATTCGCCCTTTATTCCACCCCTCCGTTGACGGAATTGCGAACAGCATCGCAGAATTCTCCTATGATCCGGAGGCTAACATCACATTTGAAACTTGGTTCAGGCGATATGAAGATCTTTTTCGTGTTGATTTTTCAGCCCAAGATGATTCATGGAAAGTTCGGCTGCTGCTACGTAAACTTGGCCCAGCAGAGTTGGATAAGTACTGTAACCTGATCCTTCCCAAGAATCCTCGGGATAGAACTTTTGACGAGACGATCAAGTCACTGATCGAACTTTTCGGTGAGCAGGTATCTCTCTTCAACACACGTTACAGGTGCCTCAAGCTGAAAATGAACGACACGGACGACTTCCTGACGCACATGGGCATTGTCAATCGCGAATGCGAACGCTTCAAGTTGCGGTCCCTCACAGACGACCAGTTCAAGTCCTTGATATTCATATGCAGCCTGGTGTCTCCGCGTTTCGCTGATATTCGAACGCGACTGCTCAACAAACTTGAGCAAGAACCCTCATTCACTCTCCAAGCCATTGGTGATGAATATCTACGACTGGTCCGTCTCCAAGAAGATTCGGCAATGATTCAACATGGGAATCATGGCACCGACACCGTCCATGCCGTTCAGCAAAGCAATTGGCATTCGCCACAAGTTTCCAGCCAAAGAAGCCACCGTCTCCATGTTGGCATTGCGGAGCCTGGCACTATGTCCGATATTGTCCCTTTAAACAGCACCGTTGCAGTCAGTGCAACGTCACAGGCCACAAAGAAGGATTCTGCAGATCCAGAACGAAACAACAAGTTTCGTCGAAACCAAAGATTTCGAGATCATTTTCAAAGCCGCAGCAAAACCAGCAGAGGTTTTCATCAGATCAGCCAATCAATGCTGTGTGCAACCAAATCCAGTGCAGCAGTGCACCTTCTGACAGGATTGCAGTTATATCTACTGAGCAGTATGTACGTGATCAGTTAACCACAGCAGTCCGAAACCTTCCCGTGACGGTCGCAGATATCAAGAGGACCCTGAACGACGACGAGGTTCTCTCAGAAGCTATCAGATATGTTCAATCTGGATGGCCTAGGTTAGCACCACAATTGAATGACAATCAACTGTTCCAAAGACGGGAATCCTTATCAATCGTGGATGACTGTCTCATGTTTGGTGCTCGAGTCGTTATTCCCGCTGCTTTGCGTCAACGGGTATACGTCAATTTCATGCTGGACATCCGGGGCTCAATCGGATGAAAGCAATCGCTCGAAGTTTCGCCTACTGGCCAGGGATGGACGCTGACATCACCGAGTTTGTCAGGCGCTGTACCAATTGTCAACAAGCGGCAAAACTTCCTGCTCACGCAACACCGGTTCCGTGGCCTCGACCTGACAAAGCATGGTCGCGTATCACATTGACTTCGCCGGCCCACTCAACGGAACCACCTACTTAGTCTTGGTAGACGCTTATTCAAAATGGCCAGAAATCGTCCCGCTCTCTCCTGCCACAAGTTCGACCACAATCGGAGCACTCACTTCGATATTCAGCCAACACGGAGTTCCCGACACCATTGTCTCAGATAATGGATCCCAATTCACATCAGCTCATTTTGCCGAATTCTGCAAGAAGAATGCAATTGAGCATATCAGGACTCCGATTTACCATCCCCAATCGAACGGACAAGCGGAGAGGTTTGTCGACACATTCAAAAGAGCAATGCTCAAGTTCCGAGGGGAGGGGACTACCGTCGACAACTTGCAACGATTCCTGTTAGTCTACCGGACGACCCCACACGAATCCTTGATGAATGGTCAAACGCCAGCAGAGGCACTAATGGGTAGAAAACTTCGTACAGTCAATAACGCAATGGTCCCGAAGCCACCACAACCTCATGTTCAGCAGCATCTCAGTCAGAGGAGCTTCAAAGTGGGATCCAGCGTCTATGCTCGTGATTATCGACAACGAAGAAACCCATGGATCGAGGGCAAGGTGGTATGTCGGAGAGGTAGCGTTATGTTCGACATCCAAGTTGGAAACGACGTTTGGATACGCCATCTCAATCAATTGAGACCAAGAGAAGGACAGTCGGAGTTAGAACCTGCGGAACCAGTGAATCTTCAGTTGGATCTTCTATTGGATACCTTCCAGCTCCCATCTCCTCCGGTTGAAATACCACCTGACATTATCGCTCCCGATCGCGCACTAGAACCCCGAAGATGGACTAACCGAAGACGCAAGACTGTCGTACCACTTCAAGTGAACCCCAAGCTCTGTCGGTACTGAGTCACTTTTAAAAAGGGAGGTAATGGGAAAAGACGTTTATTTTCCCTAAAAACTCAATATCTTTGAAGATATTACGACTCTATATTGGCGCGAATATATGATTATAATTTGATCATAACGTTTATAATTTGATCATATTCGCCCTTTATTCTGATTGGTCCATCGAGTCCTTGACACGGTTTTAATGTGCTATTTTCCAAGGTCATTTCCTTTTACATTCTCAGCCTATATATATGGATGAGTAAAACATGTTTGTTATTATTGGAAGTGAGCTCCCATACAAACTCTCTTGAAGCTTTGGTCTCCTCTCTCAATAGTCGGTTGGGCATTATGTGGAAGAAGCTATCCGGTGCATTATTAGCTCCATATCAAGAACGTAACACAAAGACCAAAAGTGTTGGAGGCACCTCAACGGCGTGCGACGAAACTTGTCAGAGGATTGTTCTTCATTCCATATCCCCAACGATTGGAAATATTGAAATGTTTTCTGTGCAGTATCGCCGGACCCGTGGTGATCTTATCTATCTATATCAGATCATGTCCTCACCCACCCACCCGTGCTTTTCCCTATTTTCCCGCAACACCGAGACAACGCATTTGCGCGGTCACTCCCACAGACTTTGCTTGAAACAGTCCCGTATCAACTGCCGAAAGTACTTTTTCTCTGTGCGTGTTTGTGCTCTTTGGAACAAATTACCAGAGGATGTGGTATCGGCTCCCTCCTTAACCGTGTTTAAACACAGAATCGACTCCTTCCTCCAAGAACTCCATTACAAAATCCCTTGATTACTACATTTAACTTTCTGTTTCACTTGTTTACAGGTCTAACGCAACCACGATGCCTCCGTTTCCCCTGCTACCGCCTCGCAAAATCGGGAAGACGCAATTTCAAGCGAGTGTGGCCCGCTATACGGCCTTCCCGCCCCCGTACTAGATGATACTCCCTGTTTTATTCTCACCGCACTGTATATAACACCCTGTGGTTTTTTTAAGCTATGCTTTTACGCTGCAAAAACTATTGCTCTTTTATCCTCTTATGACACTCGCTTCATATTTTTCACTTTTGCTTGCTTTATTAAACACCATACCATCCTGCGGTTATTTTAAGCTTGTACGCTTTTTTACTGCAATAAACCATTGTTCCATTGTTCCATTGTCTTTCCGCTTCTTTATCAGGCGTACATCACGCCGCACTTGGAGTATGCTGTCTCCGACTGGAACCCATGGTTGAAACGTGACCAGCACGCCCTAGAACAGCTGCAGAGCTGAAGTTGGCACATCTGTACAGTAGATTAGACTACCGCAGACACTCCCTTGCCGTCCGGATTCCTGGTGCTTGGAACGCACTACCCCTTTCGGTTATTTCTGCCCCATTCCTAAATATTTTTAAACAACGCCTAGACCTCCAATTTTATCATACGATACATAATTCTTAATTATGCTTTTTTACAATTATATTCTTTGTGATACTGCGCCATATCTTTCCCTCTTTCCACAGCGTTTTCCGTCCTAACAAATGTGATCAAGTTTCCATTCGACCACTTTGCTGAACTGCTGAAACTTACTCAGACCCAATGTGCTAACTATCCTGTGGTTATTCCATTAAGCTTGTAGCTGTTTTTCCACAATACACTATTTTCTATTGACTATTGACAACACGAATCATTGGTGACTTCAACGGACATTGCAAGCCCTGCGGTTCATCACTACGTCCCACCGGGGTTCAATTACCAAGGTCTTGACAAATGCCAATCCAATGCGCTTTTGAATAGCTGCTCTGACGGTCGGGACAGGTGCTCGTTCTTTTCAGTTCAGTTCAGTTTGCACAGGACAGTATGTGGCTAACAAGCCAATCGAGCGTCCAGAATTTCTTTCGGTGGAAAGCTGCAGAGAATCACCCACCACTGCCAAAACGTTTATTCTTTTTGTCTATTTGAAATCTTGGCCGATCGCGAAGCCAAGAGATTATCCGGGTTGAACCTAGGAAGCACCGCGTTATAGCCGATGCTGGAAAAAGAAAAAGCAGTTTCTCTTCACCAGCACGGTGAGAGGTCAGCTGAAGTAGCATTGTGTATAATAAAAATAAAAAAACACAGAGAACTCTAGCCCTCACTTTATTTATGGGATAACGCTAAAAGATGAAAAACCTAAGCTTGTATAGCAATTAAGGAGAGTATTCAGGAAACAACTTACTCCAGTTGCGGTCCAACCCCTGCTTAAAACTAGATACGGTACTGCAGGATATAAGTTCTTCTGGAAGAATGTTCCAGAAGTTAGCAACCCTAAGGCTGAAAAAGTGTTTCCTGGAGTCTATCCGACATCGTTTCTAAGCAATTTTAAGTGAGTGGCCCCGGGTGCCCAGCTTGGGGCTTAAGGTAAAGAAGTCGTTCATTTGCACGCCACTCAAACCCTTTAAGATCTTAAAGGTTTCTTTTAAGTCACCTCTTAAACGACGTCGCCTAAGGGAGAAAAGATCGAGAGACATTAGGTGCACAGCGTACGGTTTCCCCTGCTGACCTTCAATCATGCGAGTTGCGAGGCGCTGTACGCTTTCAAGTTGAAGGATGTCCTTTTTGTAGTGAGGACACCACGCCTGAACACAGTATTCAAGATGCGGCCGAACTAATGCCTTGTACAATGGCAGGAATACATCGGGTCTTCTGCTCGATAGCACTGATTTCAGCCGAAAAAGTACCTTGCGTGCACGCTGAGCCGCAGCGGCACATTGGTCCCTACATTTGAAGTCAACCGTAACCAGTACACCCAAATCCTTAACATACTGTGTGGCGTTAACACTGACGGAATTCCCCGTCACCTGGACCGAAATCTTATCAACCAGTGTTGACAAGAGTTGGCTCTTATTTAGGTTCAGTGGTAGATCCCACTGGTATGACCAGTTTATGACCCGCTCAATGTCGTGCATCAAGGTATCTTCATCCGTTGATCCGATGAATTTCACATCATCCGCGAAAATGAAGCATGGGCACTTCAATTCAGAGGACAAGTCATCGATGAAAATCAGGAATAGAAGAGGACCGAGTACCGAAACTTGGGGTACACCACTGTTCACGTCGGTTTGATTCGACAGCGTACATCCTACTCTCACTCGGAATGTCCTACCTGTAAGGATGGCCTTTATCCAAGCAAGTAGACTACCCCGTATGCCTTTGGCCGCAAGCTTAATCTCTAGAAGGCGGTGATTTACGGAATCAAAAGCCTTATTCCAATTGGTGTGAACACACTTTAATAGTGTGTTCTTATAGTTATTTATACCGTCTGGTGTTTTCTATCATTTATTTTTCTAACCTCGACATTATTGTTTCATTTCGATTATCGATAGCGCCATATTGATCTACAAATTTCTTGTTATCGTTATCACTCACATTTGATTGATTTCGTTCATATAAAACTGGACAAATCACTACATTCTAATCACACAGCTGAGGCCTTTGCAACTTGAGCTCATGTCCAAGAGTCCTTGATTTGCTTTCTAATCTGAAGAACTGAATTAATCCATCACCGTATTGACGGAAGGGGATGCGGCTGTTCATAGCAATGCAAACCTTTCCCTTCGATGGTGCTACACTAATTTATGGCTGCGAAACCTGGTCATTCCGAACGGAAGATGTCCGTCGGCTTTTTGTTTTTTGACGCCCGTTGCTTGCGTAGGATTGCTCGCATTCGATGGCAGCATCGCGTTGCAAATATAGATGTCTGCAAGCGGGTGTTAGGACCAAGGTGGCCACGCATATGGTTGCGCGTTTGCGATGGTTGGGCCATGTTTTATGAAAGCATTCTCACAGTTTACCGTACCGCGCCTTATTCGCAGAGCCTGGCAGAAGCTGGGAAAAACGATCGGGTTGCCAGTCCATGACGTGGCGCGTTGAGATGAAGAAACTCACCGTAGCGTTTGCCTGGGTGGATCCAAAAGCTCCACGAAATAGTTGGGTGGAAACCTTACGACATATGGCTGCAAACCTAAGTCAGTGGCGGCAGTGTATTTTATTATGTGTGTAATAATTTTTTATCCGATATTATTTTATAAAAAAACAAAGACAAAACAATAAAAATCACAAAATCGCATGCAGTGAAACTACAAAAAACAAGCTGCTTTTTTCGCATTTGCTTTTGCACATTTCGCTTGTCTGCTTTCCTCTTTTCACGCGCTTGCTTATCTATTTTTCCTGCTTTATATTGCTTTGCACTTTGTTTGGCTCCAGACTTGTGCTTCATGATGATGATGATGATTCCCTTCGAAGTTCTAACAGGTAGAAGATCAAGCAAGCGTCGTCTATCCTCGTATACAAGGTAGCGCATACTATGTACCATCTTTATACACTATCTTTTTACCCTCCAATGAATCACGTTCGCCTTTAGAATGTAGGTACTGTACACGTAGTCCGTATTTTAACTGGATCAACATATGCGGAGAATAGCGCAAGGTAATAACCGCAAAGCATTTGCAGCGTTTTAATACTGTGCAGAGGTTCCTCGCTCGCCGATATTGTCGGTGGCGTTTATCCGGCTAAGGAATAGCGACCACAGCCTTTGAGTTTGCCACAAAAATTTCTGACGCACTTTGTCAAATCAAGGTTTCCATTGCCTTACGTTCTTACAAAGGAACACCTGCTTCTTGGACGGTCAGGATTGCCATACAACAATTTTTAACATCTACTGATTAATCGATTGACCAGTCAAGCGACGTGGCAACAGCACATGGGAAATTCTCTCTAGGAGTGGGATCTGGTGCTCAGCCAATGTTACGCCTTCGATGTTCGACTCCAATCGCGCGGAGCAACATTAATGGGTCTTGCTCACGCCGTTGTAGGAGCAAATAAGCAAAGCGTGGTGACTTTAGAGTACCCGTCAAAACGAAGAACTTGAACTGGTCATCGCCTAATCACCAGAGTTTGAATCGTTCACATTCTTGTTTGACGTTGCCAAGATAAGTCAGAAAGCCTGTCGATTCATCCATTACCAAGTTCCGGCAGCGGTATCGAATGTTGAACAGAGATGACTGACCTCCGAAGCATCGTAGCAATGAATTCACTGTCTCTTCGAAAGTACTCTTGCGTGGATTGAGTAGAAGAATTAAATGGCAACGTTTGTCTAATTCGGCTGCACTTATTTTGCATGGCATTATTGACTTTTTTCATTATTTTTATACCATTAAGGCCGACACGAAAAATATCTTCATATAGCTGGAACCAAGTGTTGAACGTCACATTGTTCTCAGCATCGAATTGGAACCCGCTGTTCATTACGGCATTAATCCGATCAAAGATGTGACTGTAGAAAATAATCCTGGAATCCTGGTTATGGACGCTCTGAAGTCCAAGGCAGACACTTTTCGGATGATATGCAATGCTACTAAGATGTCGTTAGCCATCCGGCGTTCCTTTGTGGGATTGATTCGATTTGCTAATGATCCACCGCATTCTCTTTGGTCATTATGATAAGTTTATCCGGGCGGGTCAATGGTCCGCTAGAGTGACGTTAACGTGCAGAAGGCTCTTTAAACTGAGTAACAAGTGCAAGATATCCACGCTGTTTGTGAAAAATTAAAACTTGCTATAGAGTGAGCTGCTATCCCTACCGTCAGAACAACTGTTTGAAAGCGCATTCCAGCAGCATCTGTGAGGCATTGGGACTTGAAACCCAAATATGTCTCTTGGTAGTCCTCTACTCTCAAAGCGTGTCTTGATAGTGCAATTCATCCATGATTTATGTTATGAAGATTAAACACATTCTAAATTACGGTTGGATACTACCTAGTCAGTCCATGGTAGCGTGAACATCCGCTTCGAAATTGAAGAGAGCACATTTTAAAAACGGATGTTTCTTACCGCAATCTCTCTGATTGCATGGGATCAGTATTTCTGCATTACACGCATCCGTTATTGCATCAATGAAAATGCGGCAAATGAACACCATCGCCGGACATTACTAACCAAAGGAAAGTTGGCTGACCTACTATTGTATGCAAACCTAAGTGATTTTAGTATAAACTTGCGCTCAATGATTAATCGGAATTTGTTCAAGTCGCTCCTACCCCATGCACAATAAAACGCAAGCTGCCAGGCACCTGGATGTTATCGGGAGAAGACACAATGCACTTGCCGTCCGCTTATCGGTCTGCGCACCCTATATTTTCTCAATCTCATTTAATAGGGAGAAAGTTACTTTATATTTGCATTTTTACCGGATCCGGTATTTTTCTTTTACGCTTTAGTACCCATCGCTTTACCTTTTCAGCCTATATCGTATATACATGATTTGCATTACGCGTGATGATCTCTCCAAATTGATTTCTGATTATTTTTCCGGCTGCGAAATTTCGAGGTTCCATCAGTTTTTGTCAAAAATCTTGGAATCTGACGAAATTTGGACGCTTTCTAACCAACTTCTAGCTGAAAATGAACTCCGTACTCAATATTTCGGCTTAATCATACTAGATCATGCTGTCAAATCAATTGTGAGTTGAACTGGCTGTCATAACGTTTTTCTAGCCATTCGGAACACAATCAGATTTGCACAACACTCAACAGACTTTACTTTCAAGAATATCAGATCCATATTTTTCTTCTGTAAACGCAGATGATCCATTTGTAAATGCGGTTTTCAAAAAGACTCTAGAAATACTCGTCCATAGCCTCTTTAGGTTTGACAATGCTGAAGATTCTTGGATCTGTTGGATCGTCCAATCTTTGAGAACAGGTAATATTAATAATGCTCACTATAGACTTCTTCATATTCTTAACGTATACTTTTGTGTTTACACCTTGCAATGTCGATAATTGTGTAGAGCTTCGATTCATTACAGGCGACACCATTTAAAATTGATTGCCACCCATGTGTGGCTACCTAAAGCGGATGTGCAACTGCCCAGTATTTAAGTACTGCACAGGTAACACCATGCTAAAATGATTTATCAATGGTATTGGACTGCTTACGGAAACATGCTGGGATCTCACCAGCTCTTTTATATCTGTCAAGGCTTGGGCAACCTGACGGTATTTTCACCAAAGTACAGTCTCTGATTTTGTCGACAGTCGGGTTACCATATATATATATATACCACTATATACGATCATTCATTCACGTGCATGCATAGACTATTCCAAAACATCGGTTTTATTATTTCATGCAGAAGCTACAGCTTTTCATCATGGATCAGTTGAATGTTCATCTGGTCAGGCTTGCCGAAACGTTTTCCTATTCCTTACAATTTTATTGGAAGCATTCACAAGTGATTCAATCCCATTTCGTCCCAAGAATCGAATCAAGCAGATGCTGGTGGACAATGAATCGTTCATCCTTCAAACCATGCAGGTGACTGGTGATTCCTTTTGTCGAGAACTAACATTTGTGTTTAATGTTAGGATCATCATCATCAGGAAGCACAAGTCTGGATTCAGACAGAGTGCCAAGCAATATGTAGCAGGAAAAGCAAATAAGCAAGCTCGTGAAAAAGCGAAAGCTGGCAAGTGGAATATGCAAAAGCAAACGCGCAAAAACAGCTTGTTTTTGTAGTTTGGATTTTTCGTTTTTTATGTTTTTTCCATCAAATAAGACCGGATTAAAAATTATGACCTATTAAAATTCACTGCCGCCACTGACTTCGGTTTGCAGCCATATCTCCTAAAGTTTCCGGCCAACTATTAGGTGGAGCTTTTGGACACCACCCTGGCATACAAATATATATATATATATATATATATATATATATATATATATATATATATATAATATATATATATATATATATATATATATATATGTGCATGTAATCTCATCCCTTCCTATTCGACGATTCCATCACTGTTACCATACATAAATGTCACCCGAAAACTTATCCCGCCTTCAATGTCACTCATCATTTTCTTTCCCATCTCGATCTGATCAACTTAACAGTATCACAACATACCCCCTACTTCGGCCTGGGCAGCCGGGTAGTATCACGCCCACAAGCAATTATGAAAATAAAGGTAAAAATGACAGATCCTGTGCTCTCACGCTCTCTGCTCTCAAGCTCTTTGCTCTCTGCTCAAAAGGCTTTACATGATCTCACACTGCATGCAAACTTTTTTAATAACTGTTTTCCGTTTCGTGGTTCTTTGGTTAGCCCTGACAGAAGTGCAGCTTGTTCCTTGAGGTTTCCGAATTCAGCCACTTCGAATATTTTGCCTGCTTCGAATGCCTCCAGAGCGTTCTTCCACCCACGCGTACCATTCAAATTAGCGGCGTTTAATGCACGGACTTTAGCTAGCATCGGGCAGCAGGCAGCCTTGGCTCGCACGCTTGATAGCCTCGACGTCGATGTGTGCTGTTTGTCGGAAACACGCATGCATAACTCTAGCTCAGTTACACGATTGTCTAACCCTTCGAACTTACGTAAGTCACCCTATCTACGTTTGTCCACTGATGACGATGCCATGGTATCTGGTCAAGCTGGTGTCGGAATCGTCTTGAGTGAGCGAGCTGAGGTCGCACTGTTAGACTGGATCCCAGTCGACAGTCGCCTTTGTGCAGTAAGACTACAGGGTTCGTGCAAAAAAGGCCGATTTCGCAACCGATCCCGCGACCTGTTTGTGGTTGCTGCCTATGCACCGACTAATTGTAGCTCTGAACGTGACAAGGATGAGTTTTATGGAAGATTACAAGAACTCATTAGACTTGCATCAAGGAGTGACATCGTTGTCCTAGCTGGAGACATGAATGCACGTGTTGGCCGTCTATCCTTAAACGAGCATTTCGTGGGTGGACGATTTGGTCTCGATTGTCATCGTAATGACAACGGCGAAAGATTGCTTAACTTGTGCTCAGAGCACAGACTGTACCTTGCCAGCACTAACTTCCGCCATTCGAAGCGTCACTGCTCCACCTGGAGATCTCCATCGGCTGCCTTGTTCACGCAAATTGACCATATTGCTATCAGCTACTCCTGGCGAGGGAGTGTGCAAGATTGCCGCTCCTACTGGGGCACCTGTCTAGAGTCCGATCATGCGTTAGTCTGGGCTAAGCTCTCGATGCGTTTTGGTGGGAAACGTAGAAATGTTGCAAGGCAGTTGAATGTTGCTAGGCTTAACGATCTCCCGGTTCTCCGAGGGTTTCAGGCCAATTTGAGTCTGCATCTGTCTACAGTTCCCCAAAATAGTATCGATGACCAATGGAGTGGGATTCAAACCTCCTTGGAAACAGCCGCGTTGGATAGTTGTGGGTTGACTTCCTGTGTAGCTCAGCACTGGGTTTCTGCGAATTCTCTCCAATTAATGGACCAACGTCGGTTGCTTTCTGCTGATAGCATACATGATGCGTCACGAAGGCTTATTAAACGTAAACTGGTTGCCAGTTTGAGAACCGACAGGGAAAGTTGGTGGAGTTCTAAGGCTACGGAAATGAAATCTGCGGCAGCTGTAGGCAATTTCAGAAAATTGTTCCAACTCATCAGAACAACTGGAAGCGGGCGACCAGGCATCAGTGAGTTGATACGTGAAGCAGATGGTTTGCCAGTTTTTAACATGCACAGACGCATGGAGCGATGGGCAGAACATTTTGAAGCACAGTTTAACTGGCCTTCTGCACCCAATGATTTCGAGAATACGGAACACTGTACCCCATGGTCGATTTCTCTTGAGGCTCCGACTCAATCAGAGATTTACAGTGTAGTCCGGAGCCTTAAGCGCCATCGGGCATCAGGTGCTGATGCTTTGCTTCCGTCATTGTTCAAAGATGGCGGTTTCGCTTTAGTTCGTGAACTTCAAGCGCTGTTCGCCAACATATGGGCTGAGGAACGCGTTCCAATCCCTTGGAGAGAGTCAGTAATTGCTCCTATTTTCAAAAAGGGACGGCGCGATTCCTGTGAAAATCATCGGGGTATCAGTCTCATTTCAGTAGCTCCTAAAATACTGGCGTCCATTCTGCTTCACCGATTGAGTACCAAACGGGAAGAGCAAATCCGTGAGGAGCAAACTGGGTTTCGTGCCGGCCGAGGGTGAATAGATCAAATTTTCACACTCCGTCAGTTACTGGAGCAACACCACACTTTTCGTAAACCAACTATCGTGGTATTCCTTGACATCCGAGCGGCATTCGATTCAATCGATCGTGAAAGTCTTTGGAACTGTCTACTGAGACATGGAGTGCCCGAGAAGTATGTTTGGATCTTGAAAGCATTATATTGCCAAACGTCGGGCAGGGTTCGAGCGTACGGACAATTGTCGTCCTCGTTCACTATCTCCAGCGGGGTGCGGCAGGGCTGCCCTATCTCGCCGTTCCTTTTTAACTTCGCGATCGACGATGTCCTGAGAAAAGCTTTAGCTGGCCTGGTGGGCACAGGTGTTGAACTTCTGCCGGGTGAGCGAGCGACCGATCTAGAGTATGCCGATGACATCGCACTTCTGGGAGATGACCCTCATATAATGCAACAAGCCCTGGACCGCCTGGCACTTGAAGCTTCAAGGTATGGCATGTGCTTTGCGCCTAACAAGTGTAAAACACTTACCCAGGATTGGAGCGGCTCTCTTCCAAACCTAACTGTGTGCGATGTCAATCTTGAATTGGTCGACAGCTTTGTTTACCTTGGCAGTTGTATCTCCGCTGGAGGTTGTGTCGAGGACGAGATCTCACATCGTTCGCAAAGTGGTGCAGCGTTTGCTAACCTTCGCCACCTGTGGCGTCGACGCGATGTTTCACTCCATACTAAAGGCCGAGTGTACAACGCAGTGGTGCGTGCTACACTCTTTATGGCTGCGAAACCTGGTCTATCCGAGCGGAAGATGTCCGTCGGCTTTCTGTTTTTGATACCCGTTGCCTGCGTAGAATTGCTCGCATTCGGTGGCAGCATCGTGTTACAAATATAGATGTCTGCAAGCGGGTGTTAGGACCCGGTGGCCACGGACTGAGAGAAATGCTGATGCTTGCTCGCTTGCGATGGTTGGGACATGTATTAAGAATGCCTACTCACCGTTTACCGTACCGCGCCTTATTCGCAGAGCCTGACAGAAGCTGGGAGAAAAGATCGGCTGGCCAGTCCATGACGTGGCGCGTTGGGATGAAGAAACTCACCGTAGCGCTAGGCTCAGTTGGGCGTATTCGTTTGCCTGGGTGGGGTCCAAAAGCTCCACCTAATAGTTGGCTTGAAACCTTACGCGATATGGCTACAAACCGAAGTCAGTGGCGCCAGTGTATTTTATTATGTGTGTCATAATTTTGTCATTCGGTATTATTCTACATAAAAACACAAAAAACAAAACAAAAAAGAACAAAAAAAATCGCATGCAGTGAAACTACAAAAACAGCTGTTTTTTGTGCATTTGCTTTTGCGTATTACGCTTGCCTGCTTTCCCTTTTCCACGCGCTTGCTTATCTGCTTTTCCTGCTTCATATTGCTTGGCACTTTGTCTGGCTCCAGACTTGTGCTTCATGATGATGATGATGATGATCACAACATACGGCCTCACGAGCCTAATGGTTCTGCTTATAATTGTTGTTTCTATTTCCTTTCCCATATCTGTCTAGGCCTGGGCAACCTGACAGTATTTTAGCCCACGTGCAGTCTTTGACTACGCGGCACTTTGCCTGGATCAGGCTTGTGCTTTTATACCATAATACCACGAAAGCAGGCAAATGGCCCCACTTTTCTAGGACATTGATCTGTGAAACTGTTTATTCATCTGCATACTTTTTATCACCAACGAACCCACAATTGTTCGACCGATTAACTTACACCTCAGAGCTTACTCTGCACTTACATGTCTAAAACGATAGCCACCATGAGTTTTTAGGAAACTCGCGTAAGTGCCTTATTTGCACATTTGAAAACAGGAACAAAAATTCGGCTAAAATCCTTCAGTTGAACAGGGCTTTATACGCAAGTTACGCCTGACTATAATTTAAGAAGCAAATTGACATGCGTCCAGTTAGTTTACGGTTTTAGTTTAATACTGTTATCGATGCATCTAATGGGTCTTTTGTCACGAGATGTAAATGACTGCTTTTATTCAATATGGTTATCTATCTTGGACCCTTGATTACCGTCACGTACTGCCACTAAAAAAACCTTCTGAATTCAGCGACGCTCTTTTTGATTGACCTTTAAAATCATCTATGTCATGATGTGCATAGTTTGCTCACATCTGCTTCATTGAACTGCCTCAAGCTAATTTCACTTGATCTTGCTTCATGTATGGTACTATCGTGGTGTATTTTAGCCATTACAAAAACGTTTGCATTTGTGACTCGAACATTCTTTCATCTCACACCGCATATATCTGTACTCTATAGGATTTGCTGAAGCATTGCTCGAACGAAGATGTACTCGCCTTGGGTTTGAACTGTTGTTCCCTCTGGATTTCCACCCAAATGGGCGAGTCTCAAGCAATCAATTGCGTTGGATTTTTGGATATTCTCTATGCTTCAATGCACAAATCAGAAAAGCTATTTATAGCTGGATCGGAATGTCTATTAAATTTGTTTGAATCCGGCGGCTTGGGTTTGCGGTACGTAGTGATAGCCTTACGCTTTCCAATTTTGTTCGTTTTACCGGATGGATGCGTTTTGCTTTTGATACTCAAGAATGTAACAACACCTGTGAAACTGTACAACGCATCATACAATACTTCACTAATGATATAACGAATTTTGTAACTCCTTTATACGCTAGGGTGCACGGCTATGTAACCGTGCAGTATTTTTATGCCGTGCGGTTAACACTGTGCTAAATTGAATTGCAGCCGGTAGTGAGCTGCATGCTGAAACACGCTGGAGTCTCGCTGCCACTTCTATTTCTATTTTTCCAATATCTGTCTAGGCCTGGGCAACCTGATGGTGTCTTAGCCAACGTGCAATCTATGACTGCGGCATTTTGCCTGGATCAGGCTTGCGCTTTCATACATATGGTGCATAAATGTGTTTTGCAAGTGGAGATGCTTGCACGGATTATATTCCACGCCCGTCATTTTCTTGGTACGTATACGCAATATTGCAGTACTTTGTATTTCATTTATACCACCGATACTATGCTGCATGTTGAAACACGCTGGAATCTCACATCCTTTTCCTATTTGATATCCTTTTATGCTTTTGTAACCTAGTACTGTCTCAGCTCAGGTACAGCGTATTCCTCTACAACTTCCATTATTGTGATATTTAATGTATTGTGGGTAAAGTGCAGATATGGTCAAGAGGTAATCTAAGCCGTCTTTTGCCATAGACCTCCTGTGTGATTGTACGAGGCCCCATGGAATAAGTTAATGGCACACAATCCTCTTTTAGGGATAGCGATTATTCAACTGGTAGCATGTTTTGTCGGGTTCATGATTCGATCCCACCCGCGTTTGCGAATTCTAGAAATGCGTGTAACCCCAATTCCCCTTCTTGCACGGCATCTCCATCGTGCAATACTTTTGTAACCAACAAGTAACGCCGTGCTATACTGATTTGCCACTGGTACTGAGCTGCATGCAGAAACACACTGGATTCTCGATTCCATTTTCTCTTTTCTATCTGTCTAGACTTGGGCAACCTGCCAGTATCTTAGCCCACATGCATTATCTGACTATGCAGCACTTTGCTTGTATCATGATTGTGCTTCCATGCCCAGCATGTCATGCAATACTTTTCCTACCTCGCGACCATTAACATTGTGGTTGTATAGAGCATTGTGTCGACAGCCAACTTTATGCAATGCAAATTTGAACAACAATAAATTAATGACATGATTAAATTCATTTGTTTAGATCCGGACGTGACACTGTCCAACTGCTAGCTTATCACGTACATATGCTAGCGCAGTTTGAACATACAATGAACAATCTGATGCATGCGCACAGCGACGCCTTGTGTCAAAACCTCTGTTGGTCGGATTTCGCACAAAGTCAGCTTGTGGTGAAAATGGCCCTTATTCTGTGCACCCTAGCAGAAGAACAAGTATGTCCATCTGTGTTTTGGTGGTGTTGACTGACTGTTTGAAAAAGGGTAGATATGTGAACTTGGTGCGTAAGTGCTTGCGCCTTAATTTATTGCTTCGCTCTCTAATTCCCTTTCTCCGTCTTTCGCGGTATTACGCCTACTTACTTTACTTTACTTTGTGCGACTATCTCCTCCTGGAGGATGAGTCGGCTTCAAATAAGATTCTTGGGAATTTGGGTACAAAACGGCGTCCCCAGCACCACTCGGCGTTTGTTCGAGTCAGCTTCTCTAGCCTTCGCACAACCAAGTGCGACCTGCAAGGCAGCAGGGAGTTGCCAGAAAGAGATGGTCTACCAGACTCTGTTCCAGGTTTTTCTCCCGAAGCCTTTCCCGCGGTCGGGTATCCCACAAGGCAGTGGAGGTTTAAAATCAGGGTTTTCCTTCCCTTAGATGAAATGTCCTCCCAGGCTAACGAGCTACATCAGCTCGAAGCAAACTGGTTTTCAGGCGCCAGTCACTCGCCCTCGCCCCTTCTCCTGTTGGTAGATGCAGTTCCGCCGGGCTCGGAGAGCCACTCGTGCAGGCCAGAAGCTGGACTTGGTTGTCAGAGGCTATTTGAGACGCTTACACCGTTGTATGGTGGGGAAGCTTGTTATCCTTGCGATATTGCTGTTGATGTTGGTTATCGTAATTGAGATTGTAAAGATTATTTCGTTTCATGATTGACCTAAAATGATCTGTGGTTGCAGCCCGTAGTAATCGTTTTATTTCCCCGTTGGGAATTCAAGCCACTATCAACTTTTTCAATTCTTAGATGCCACAAATTTTATCGCGGATAGTCAGCCGAGATTTCCTTTCCTATGATGACGACTGGCACAGTTTGTTCCGAATGTTTCTTCTGCCTTTGCGTCTTGAAGGACGTTATCCCCGCGACGAGGCAATCAGTGATCTTGGTGTACAAATTTGGTTTGGCCTACTCGATGCGCTTGCCAACAGTGAGTGCGATTTTGTGCATTGCTCATTTGTTGCGGAAATTCAGGTGGAATTTTTGAAAGCGGCATTTGAAAAAGTAAGTTGATCACTGCTGACGACACTGCTCTTTTCATCACTCCATTTTGGTTATCGTGAAGAGCTGTGATTATTCTTTATGATGGAACTATTTGATTATGTACGTTTTATTAACGTGAACGTGTACAGTACAGTTGTGTACAGCTTTCGTTGTGCTTTTTCAATACTGGTCTGAAGATGAAATTTCGAAAATTTTCGAATCTAGATTTGTCCTTCATTTTCATCTACATTACTGTTCGCAAGTGTGCCTCATAATGATATATTTTGCAATTTTTATGCACATTTTATATTTCCTAACACTCAGAGCTATCATTCACGCAGAAGTATTTCATTGCCAATGTAATGTTCGCTTTGAGACGTTTATTTTCTAAAAATCCTCATTTACAAGCATTTGCATCACACACGAGAAACTGTTTCGTAGGGTTTGTACTCATCAGGCTCGGACAGTACGATCAAGATTCGCATGCGGTTGAAGAAGTGGAAGAACTGCAAACAAGTTTCGCTTGTATGCCATTGTTGAATAAGGTTGGTATGGCCAACCTGTTCAATCTTATGTGCCCAAGCACATGTAGAGATAAGGTTGAAACCCATTATCATGAGCAGAAATGTTCATTTGCATGCATTTTTATCACACACGCACCCCACGACCGGTTTCGTACTGTTTGCACTCACCAGGTTTGGACAGTAGGATCGGGATCCGCATGCGCTTGAAACATTGAAAGAATTGCAAACAAGTTGAGCTTATGAGTCACTGTTGTTCATCTACATTTGAGAAGGCACGTGATTTAAGGGGTTCTTCGTGCCAATCTTATCTAGCATTAGCTAACAAGCTCAAATTGTATATTTTTCTAGGTGGTTGCGAACGGTTTAGGCTACCGTTCACTGACCGGTCGCGATCAGCTTTGTGAATATTTCGAAGGATCCATTTCTGATGAGTAGTCATAAACGACATTTACATCTATTTGATCAGGATAACGACTGTGTTGCTGAGTCTTAGGACTTTGATATTTGGTTGACTTCAGAAATGAAAAAATTCACCGGAATAATCTTGGCTAGAAATGATCGGAAACTACTTACACGAAAGTACAGTGGCGTTCTGATGTACACGAGGTATGAAGTGAAAGACCATTTGTCGGTTGATTGATTTTCCTCTGCAGCCAAATAAGTAAATGTATGGCGCCGGTAGCAGTAAATGCGGTTCGTGCCAGCGCACCAGTTTTTTCGTCACTATGCAAATCAACAATAAATTTATTTTAGAGATCCAGTTTAAAATGTCAGTTCAGATTCTTAGTACATCTTTCCTGTTTGCTTCATCCGGTTCTTTTGCTTTCATTCGGGTTTTTATGAAATGAATCGTTTAATTAAAATATTTGGTAAATATTCGTTTGACGCGCTTCCTTTACAGTGCAAATATCCTACACTTCTTCGCACTTTCTTGGAGCAATGGTCTTCTGATGAGCGTGAGCTATATCACAAATTCCGATATGAGCTAGGGGACACATTCATGATGGCCTACTCTAACCATTCAACTTCCTGGTTTACATCTTTATTGGAAACGCTGCAATCGCTGGTCTCATCGCTTGGTAATTACTCATCCATCGGTCTGCCTTCTCCGGAGGTGTTTATAGCCGTAAGTTGATAAGTCTAATTTTATTATCCCGTCTTACCGTTTCAGACGTCAGCGCAGCTATTTATTTAAACCTTTTCATTTGGGTTTTATAACCTCAGTGGTGTTCAAAAACAGAATCACTCAAGATGGCGTTTAGAAATGAACAATGTAATGTCTCGTTCACATAATCCATTCCTCCGTTTGTTCAGGCCTGCTGATAAACTTGTTGAGAAGAGATGCACAAAGCTTAATACAAAAATTTCGAAATTTCAGCTTCAGACTAAAACATCGAATTCTGTACAAATTGCACACAGTTTTTTTACATATAATGTACACACAATATCAACGAGGTTATTTCGACCGTAATTATTCAATAAGCAGCTCCTTTTGACAAGGGTATATTGATGTAAACTGGATAAAAGATATGAAAGCGTTCTGGCTGGTATGTTAGGAAGCACAAGCCTGATCCAGGCAAAGTGCCGCACAATCAGAGACTGCACGTGGGCTAATTTACTGTCAGGTTGCCCATGCTTAGACAGATATGAGGAAGAAAAAAGAACAGGAAATGTTAGCGAGACTCCAGCCTATTTCAGCATGCAGCGCACTACCTCTGGCCAATCAATTTAGCGTGGTGTTGGCGCACAGCACGAAGTACTGCGCGATCGCACATCCGTTCTGGCTGGTAGCTGGTACTTTGATCGAGTCTTCGAGTAGCTCGATATTTCAATCGATCCTCACGCAACTAGTGAGAAGTTTCAATAAGGATAAGATTTATAAGTTGATTGCAAAACAAAAAATGGTGTTTTCAACAATTAATTCATAATGAACAGAGATTGCGCATGTAACGATCCTGATTCAACATTTGGGAAACATAAAGTCTTTTGAAAGATGGGATTGAAGCAGGTGAACGGTGCCAAATATAAGGTAGTATAGAATAGAATATTTATTGAGGGAATTGGCTTAGATTTAACGCCAAGAGCGAAAAGCGTCGAAATAAAGCGTACAAACTTTAGTAAGTAGAGAATTGAGATGATGATTCTTAGTAAGGCTCCCGGAAATAGTGAACTCTAGCCCACGTGCAGTCTCTGACTGTGCGGCACTTTGTCTAGATCAGGCTTGTGCTTTCACATCACATTGGCAATCCCAGCCATCGACTGGTCCGTGCTTTCTGTTTCCCCATTCTCAATAGAAATGTTTTCACCTCCAATATAGTGAAAGCCTCTCTCATACCCATCTGCAACCTGCTTATCTTAATTAGTTTCTATGTCTCAGTGGAATGATGACCTCCGCATTTCTGTGACGTTAGTCGGCCTACTTTTTCTTGGCAAGGTATTCAGATGAACAACCCGCTGTATATGCGTTTTTATGACGCAATGCATCATTCTTTTAAACACACTGGCGGCGTTGCAGCCCTCGATAGGGTTAGCAACTGCTAGAGAACTGCGCTCAGTCATTATCATCAGATACAGCATTACACCGGTAGCATGTAGCTAATGCTTAACTGCCACACAACCATGAAAAATGTAAAATCCTAAAAGATAGGGAATAGTGGAACTTAAATAGCTATGGATTATATAGAAGAGTAAGCACAAACAAACTGGGATGCGCTGCCTACACCGCGAATGGAACATGCATTCAATGAAGTTTCGGGAACCAGTAGAGCTACTTCCGCACGATAACTTCCTTGCGGCTTTCACTGCCATGCATCATAAGAAGCTTTCCTCATCGCTCCACTTTTCAACATACAAGGTTAAACAAACATTCTTAGAAGATGTTTAGTGCAAGACCGCCATTGAACACGGTTTCGGGACATATTCTGAAGCGTAACTAGCTATTGCGATATCTGATCGCGGGGACGCCAGTCAGGAAGACGCGCTGCCCCGATTTAGAATGTTTACTAGTAAGGGTTTTAACTGTCTATGCCATGTGACGGTTTGGCCACCCCGAGATGTGCACCAATCAGGATGTGGCGTCGCAAAAAGAATCTGTTTTGGAAGTCGGTTGTCCGGCATCTGAGAAATGTGTCCCAACCCGCCTAACCTATACTGGTTGATCTGCTTCTCTATATCAATATTACTATGGAAGAGCTTATTTTGAAAAGCATCCTTGTGTATCCAATTGTAACACTTAACTACTAAAATGCTGCGGAGACCGGTTGTCAAATACTTGGAGACACCGAATGTGTTCTTTACGTAAGATCCAAGTTTCGCACCCATAGAGTAATACAGCCCGAACTGTCGCTTTGTAGACTTTGCCTTAGAGTAAAAGAGACAGTCCTTTCTGACGCCAGAGGTTACCTATGTTTTGGAATACGCGTATCGACGTCAAATCCACCTAAATCTATAGTGGTTAGGTAACATGTTCTTATCGTACAGTTGTCAGTTCTTGTTCCTACTGTCGCATTATCCTGAAATCGGTAAAAGCGGCTGCTACAAAAAATCGCTGGCATACTGAAATGCTACCGTTAAATTTGGTATCGGAGATAGATACCAACTTCACGACATCCCGGTAATGCGATCGAGTGATTTCTGTTCGTTCCGAGAAAATTGCTGTGACATCTTTCACGAGCAAGCCCGTAATTTTAGTAGAAAAATAAAGAATATTTTCAATGGATCATACAAATGCGTGATTCTTATGAGTTAACGTGCTTATCAATGTTTGTTCTTGTACGTGAAATGCAACTACCTATTGGCGTTGGCGATTACCTACGACTTGCTGACTCAACCATGAGCACAGATCTTTCACCCAGTCTAACTTTATTCATTGCTTCGTGTTGTATTTCGTCACATCTCTAGCATTATCGTTCCTACGATTCACTTTTATCCCTTATCCATCCTAGGATCTGGAGGCGGTGCTCTTCATCTTTGACTCAATCTGTGAACAATTGTCCCACGAACTATTGCACGCTTCCCACGAATCTGTCCACCTGGCCACCTCGCTGATTGAGCAGTTGACGCACCTGCTCAACTACATTTCAATTGCATTCACTCACGGATCATTTTCCCATCATCCAGATTCCAAACTGACTTTGTCGTTTCTCGCATCCGCGCTTCTCCGAGTTTCGTGCAGTTCCCTTTTCTTGGCGATTGCAGCACCTTGTCTCACTTCGGTCAGGCAGACTTTGCTTGTTTCGTTCAACACATTCGTGCTAACGTGTGTCCAGTTTGCGTTCGGTCAATGCAACCAACACTGGCCCTCGTTCTCGACCGAGGTGGTCAAAGCGCTTCAACTGCTTATTACTGTGAGTTTGAACTAAGTTCAATGTGTTGTGTTCCCTCATATCTGTCTAGGCCTGGGCAAACTGATAGTAGCTTAGCCCACGTGCAACCGTTGACTTTTTAGCACTACCTTGATTCCATGCATGCATGTGTCTCCCGAGTTCACGATATTAATTGACGTACATTTACACTTCGGTATTTTGATAGACCAAAACACCCCATTGTGCGACATTGCTTATTCGAATGTATCAGACTGAACGTGGCTCAATGAGCACCCTTAATCAAGACCGATTCAAATAATGCGGTAGCCATTATGTTATACTTTCTTCGGAGAATTCTTAACATAGCCTATCCTAAATGACCTTGAAGCAACAATTTATTTGCACCCCGAATTTCGAGGATCCTCAACACAACAATGGGCTTTGTTTTTTAACACATAGATCGATACTCTGGGAGGTTTCTAAACCAATAGTGGGTTTCAAACGTTTTTCGAACCAACGCGTGATTCGGGCAGTTTTTAATGGTTAATAGCAGTGTGCAAGTTCCAACCAATCAGCGATTCGGGTTGTTTTTATTGGTTATGAACAGTGCCTCTTATTATTTGCTGATAGAGGATCACGAATCGTTGTTTTCAAAATTCGTCAATCTCGGCGTCTTTTCTTAATCATGGGCAGCGTTACAACGGTAATTGCTTACTTACTTCCGTCTTTGGTCTCGTCTGGTACATAGGCCGCCAACCATCTCTCTCCAGCCATCACGATTCTTGGCGAGTGTCTCCAACTGTCCCCACGTCTTGCCCATCTGCTTGCCGTCTGCATCCAGGTGTCGGCGCCACGTATTTCTAGGTCGCCCTCTCTTCCTCTTCCCTTGGGGATTCCAGGTGAGGGATCGTCCGGTAATGTTTGATGCATATTTGCAGAGACTGTGGCCAATCCATCGTCTGCGTGTCTGAAGGATGTCTTTGTCAACAGGCTGCTGCTTTGTTCGTTTGTCGGGCCAGTGGATCATTAGGATCTTCGTATAACAAATGTTGATGAAGACCTGAATTTTCTTCATGATGGTGACTGTTGTTATCCAATTCTCTGCTCCGTAAAGTAGTATTGACTTTACTAAGGTGTTGGAGAGCCTGATCTCGCTGGATGAGTTAGCCTTCTTTCCATTCAGTTGGTACATCTTCTTCCCCGATCTAGCAGAAGAGTGGGCGGTCAAGCTCCACACTGTTCTCGACAGCCGCCTTTAGCGCTTCACGCCACTGTCACCTCTTACATGAGAGATGCGTACTTCTGTACTGCGCAGCTAGCATCGTGTTAAATTGATTTGCCACTGGTTCTCAGCTGCGCGCAGAAACACGCTGGCATCCCACTGCCTCTTCCCATTTCTTATATTTGTCTAGGGCTGGGAAACCTGACAGTATCTTAGCCCACGTGCAGTCATTGACTGTTGGGCACTTTGCTTGGATCAGACTTATGATTTCAGACATCAAACATTCATACAACGAACAACAGTATTCCAAAATTGAATGAACGTGTTTTTGAGTCAAGTCATTAATAGCCACTTTCGTGGTAGCTCCTTCTCGTTTATTGTTACTCCCAGGGATGTGTCTACTCATTAGTAGCAGATCCTTTTTGATAATCGCATATTTGATCACCAACCTACAGCGAAAACACCAACCTGCAGTTTCGCTCTCAATAATGGGCCGTGCAACGTTGGCAGGTTCTAATAAGAGCCAAACTCGAATCCAGTTCTCCTATAATGGAATTACGTGATCAACACTGTATGCATCCCGGGCGATGTAGCACTCGTGTGCATATTTTGTTCTTGTGTAGTTTGGTGATTGATATCCTGTCTCTTTTCAATAGTAAAACAATGGTCTTTTTCACTTTTATTTCGCCTCTACACTAGGAATTCAGCGAGGATACGCTCGTCCTTCAAAACATGGTGAAAATAATTGCCTCCATTGATTTGTCATCCAACATGCAGTCCGTGGCTCAACTTTGGTGTCCCCTCGGAATGCTCTTCCCGTACGTTCCGAACGGCGACTTTTTCAATCAATTGATCTCCCGTCATTTGAACGATCTGGCTAAAGGTACGAACACGGCTATTTTCCTATACGTAAACTCCGCTACTCTTCAAAGCTCTCCTAGCTTTTATTCTCAAGCGGGTTTTCATTCAAGATATCCCTTGTGCGAGTACGATATGCAGCGCACATAAACGAGAAAACAACCACTTTGCCGGGACTGGATGCTAACTTGCCTTGATGGTTTGTGAACCTCCGTGACCTATTTGGCTATATGCAGTGTGTTCACCGGCCACAGCGAATAATTTAAGTTAGGCAAAACAACCGTGTATAAATGATCGCTAGAAGTAAATCTGATAACCTTCGCTAGTTGTAGTGGTGGCGTCCCATTCAATAATAAAAGTCGAGGATTCAACGCACTCATACGTGTCGCGCTAATCCTAATCTATCTTAGCGAAAGTTGTCCATCTGTTGTCCCTGAGGGATTTATCTGTCTAGGTCTGGGCAACCTGACAGTGTCTTCGCCCACGTGCAGTCTCTGGATGTGCGGCACTTTGCCTGGATCATTCTTGTGCTTTTATATCATACCATACCTGAGGTGCAACATCGTAACTCAGGCGGGTGTTCAGATCCAGAGGTCTTGTACTAAGAAATGCTGATTCTAACTTGCTTGCGATTGTTGGGACACCTTTTACAAATGCCTCATCACTACTTACCACCCATTGACTTGTTCACAGAGCCTGATAGAGCTGGGACAAACATCAGGTGTTTAACTACCACACAACCATGACATTGTAAAATATTTTAACAGATATGGGGAAAGGTTGGACTTAAAAAGCTACTAAACCTATAAAGATTGGACACAGACGCATTGGGATGAGGTGCCTACACTTCGAATCCAACATGCATCCAGTAAGTGTGGTGAACAAGGAGAGCGACATCAGCATGACAGCTTCCTTGCGGCTTTCACTGTCATGCATCATTACAAGCTTTCCTCGCCACTTCACTTGACAACAAACAAAATTAATCAAACATTCCAAGAAGATGTCTACAACAAGACCGCCACTGAACACGAATTTGAGCCATGTCGCTAAACGTAAAAAGCCACTGCGAATTCTGATCTTTGGACTCCAACCTGGGAGACGGGTCGCACCAACCGCAGCTAGTTCAACAGTCAAAGCCTTCATCTGCTTCAGCCAAGTCAGAGTCTGGCCACCCTTACAACCACACCATTCCGAGTTAGAAGTGGCAAACAGAACCGTGTGAGGAAAACGATGATTTCCCATTCGCAATACGTGTCCTAACCAGCGAAGTTTGTGTACCTTATCTTGTTTTTCAATGTCTGCGTCGCTACCAAAGATTCTATTACGGTAATTGCGTTATGTATCCGATGGTGCCAAGTAACTCCAGCGAGTGTGCGGAGACAGCGATCGTAGAAGACCTGCAGACGTCTCAATGACCAGCTTCCACATCCGTTTAGTAAAACCGGGTTACTATAGCCTTGTAATTTCTTCCCTTGAGCGTTAGAGACAAACCAGTTTTTGACGATACAAATGACCCAATTAACGAAAAGCTTACCGTACCACTGGAAATGCGAGCTGAGATCTCCTTATTTAAACAAGCGTTGCTAGTAATGCTACTACCCAAATAGTTAAAGCAGTCTATAGTTCTAAGTTCCTCATTGTTGAGGATTAGGCGCTGTTTCGATCGGATCAATATCCTGTAACAGAACTTTGCATTTGGAAGGTGCAAAGCACATACCGATGGATGGTCTAAGGTAAACTCAGCATCCGTATAGGTTCGCCGCTCTCCACTTTCGAGAACTCTGTGGACAATGTTAGTTACGCATCCGTGACTATTGTGCTCATCCGCGGTAACTTTGAATTTCACGTGTCTTTAAGTCATGGGCTATTTTCTTTCTGTTTATATTTCTAGTCGTCTCGGAACTTGGTGAATCGACCGTGTGCACGTCACATAAGGCCAGTGCCATCATACAAGCGGTACGTTGTATTTCTGGTTACACATTCTTCACACGATTGCGTTTGTCTGTTTACAACATGTTGTGAACAGCATCCAGTTCTCTTGATTGTCATCTTATGTGTAATGAATCGGTCTACTCAAATGAGGTGAAAATTGCAAGGCCATTCTTTGTTTCGTGTTTGTTTATCCTCACTCAATTCTCGTTAGTTTATGAAGTTATGGTTTTCCCAAAACAGCATTTAAACTGCTAAAAAACTTGCTACTCTTTGCGAATGTTCAAAAGAATCCCGGGATAACAAGAAATTTGAAAATATTTGAGACCGATCGGGAGTCAATAATCATTAAAAGAAAGTTTGCAATGAATCAGTTAAAGCAGGTTTTTTGATAACGTTTCGATTCTGAACACACAAGCTTCGTCAGACCTAGTGTGTCGATACGAACAGGATTTATGTTTAAATGGCATTTACCGAAAAACCGGCTCTAACCGATTCATTGCAAATCGCGGGTATACTTTGTTTGCCTGGATAAATGCAACTTGAGAGTATCGCAACTCACGTGCACCTTTCAGCTTGCATTTCGCTTTCCCATACTCCGGGTTAATATTTTTATCCCCTCATTTGTTTATTACTCCAGTATGAGGGAAAGCTCACTTGAATAACAGGGTAGTATTCTAACCCGTATGTAATCTATAAAAGTGCGGCGCTTTCTCTGGATTAGCCTCGTAATTTCATGCATATGTATGGTATTGTATGAAAGCACAAGCCAGGAAAAGTGCCGTACTGTCAGAGACTGCTCATGGGCTAAGATACTGTCAGGTTGCTCAGGCCACGAAAGATATGAGGAAGAAAAAGGAACAGGAAATGGTAATGAGACTCCACCCTGTTCCCGCATGCAGCTCACTACCTCTGGCCAATCAATTAGCACGGTGTTAGTCGCACAGCACAAACTACTGCACGATTGCACATCCGTGTGCATACGTAACTAAATTAGTCTTTTAAACCCTACGATCACTTCCGTGTTGTTCACCGTTATTGGGTTCCACATATATTGATTGGTGTAGCTGTTTTAAGAATCTCGTCTACAATTTACAATGATTATTTCGCTGAAATGGTTCTCCGATTCTTGCCTAGCTGTCATTTTCTTCACTCACGCAACCCAGAAACACTTTCTGTTTAACGGTCTACATCAGTAGACCTTGTGTGTACATCGCAAACGATTGACGGTGTCCCGCTACATACCGTTCTTATTTACTCTGAGATGTGAATCCGAATTGCGCTTAGTTACGGTTTTGTAGTAGTAGACACCTTCTTAGATGATCAATTTTGTGTGCTATCCTGTTGAGCGGTAAGACAAGCTTATTTTGACTGATGACCGTGAGAGCCACAAAGAAGCAGTTGTGCGTATATGCCTACTCTTTCAAAACGATGATTTCCCTTCGCAATACGTGCCCTAACAGCGAAGTGTGTGTACCTGATCTGTTTTTCAATGTCTGCGTCGCTACCAAGAATTCTATTAGGATAGTTTGCGCTTACGCTACCTATGGTGCCAAGTAACTCCAGCGAGTGTGCGGAGACAGCGATCGTAGAAGACCTGCAGACGTCTCAATGACCAGCTTCCACATCCGTTTAGTAAAACCGGGTTACTATAGCCTTGTAATTTCTTCCCTTGAGCGTTAGAGACAAACCAGTTTTTGACGATACAAATGACCCAATTAACGAAAAGCTTACCGTACCACTGGAAATGCGAGCTGAGATCTCCTTATTTAAACAAGCGTTGCTAGTAATGCTACTACCCAAATAGTTAAAGCAGTCTATAGTTCTAAGTTCCTCATTGTTGAGGATTAGGCGCTGTTTCGATCGGATCAATATCCTGTAACAGAACTTTGCATTTGGAAGGTGCAAAGCACATACCGATGGATGGTCTAAGGTAAACTCAGCATCCGTATAGGTTCGCCGCTCTCCACTTTCGAGAACTCTGTGGACAATGTTAGTTACGCATCCGTGACTATTGTGCTCATCCGCGGTAACTTTGAATTTCACGTGTCTTTAAGTCATGGGCTATTTTCTTTCTGTTTATATTTCTAGTCGTCTCGGAACTTGGTGAATCGACCGTGTGCACGTCACATAAGGCCAGTGCCATCATACAAGCGGTACGTTGTATTTCTGGTTACACATTCTTCACACGATTGCGTTTGTCTGTTTACAACATGTTGTGAACAGCATCCAGTTCTCTTGATTGTCATCTTATGTGTAATGAATCGGTCTACTCAAATGAGGTGAAAATTGCAAGGCCATTCTTTGTTTCGTGTTTGTTTATCCTCACTCAATTCTCGTTAGTTTATGAAGTTATGGTTTTCCCAAAACAGCATTTAAACTGCTAAAAAACTTGCTACTCTTTGCGAATGTTCAAAAGAATCCCGGGATAACAAGAAATTTGAAAATATTTGAGACCGATCGGGAGTCAATAATCATTAAAAGAAAGTTTGCAATGAATCAGTTAAAGCAGGTTTTTTGATAACGTTTCGATTCTGAACACACAAGCTTCGTCAGACCTAGTGTGTCGATACGAACAGGATTTATGTTTAAATGGCATTTACCGAAAAACCGGCTCTAACCGATTCATTGCAAATCGCGGGTATACTTTGTTTGCCTGGATAAATGCAACTTGAGAGTATCGCAACTCACGTGCACCTTTCAGCTTGCATTTCGCTTTCCCATACTCCGGGTTAATATTTTTATCCCCTCATTTGTTTATTACTCCAGTATGAGGGAAAGCTCACTTGAATAACAGGGTAGTATTCTAACCCGTATGTAATCTATAAAAGTGCGGCGCTTTCTCTGGATTAGCCTCGTAATTTCATGCATATGTATGGTATTGTATGAAAGCACAAGCCAGGAAAAGTGCCGTACTGTCAGAGACTGCTCATGGGCTAAGATACTGTCAGGTTGCCCAGGCCACGAAAGATACGAGGAAGAAAAAGGAACAGGAAATGGTAATGAGACTCCACCCTGTTCCAGCATGCAGCTCACTACCTCTGGCCAATCAATTTGCACGGTGTTAACCGCACAGCACAAAGTACTGCACGATTGCACATCCGTGTGCATACGTAACTAAATTAGTCTTTTAAACCCTACGATCACTTCCGTGTTGTTCACCGTTATTGGGTTCCACATATATTGATTGGTGTAGCTGTTTTAAGAATCTCGTCTACAATTTACAATGATTATTTCGCTGAAATGGTTCTCCGATTCTTGCCTAGCTGTCATTTTCTTCACTCACGCAACCCAGAAACACTTTCTGTTTAACGGTCTACATCAGTAGACCTTGTGTGTACATCGCAAACGATTGACGGTGTCCCGCTACATACCGTTCTTATTTACTCTGAGATGTGAATCCGAATTGCGCTTAGTTACGGTTTTGTAGTAGTAGACACCTTCTTAGATGATCAATTTTGTGTGCTATCCTGTTGAGCGGTAAGACAAGCTTATTTTGACTGATGACCGTGAGAGCCACAAAGAAGCAGTTGTGCGTATATGCTTACTCCTTCACCAAACTCTTTCGAATACGTGTCGTTCGAGGTATAGGAGCATCTTCCCACTGTGTCTGTGCTGCGTCAGCTACAGATTCCGTCTACGTCCTACTCCGTTGATCCTATTTCGTATTTTTATGCTTGTTCAAGGCACTCCAGCATTCCATAATGATGATGAATCTCGAAAGTTTTTGACTGCATTTCGTCATCAACCCATGGTTTAAGGTATATAAAACTCATGTTTCTCAAACAGTAGTTTATCTCATGCACCCGTTCACTCTTTCGTTTTAGCTAAAATATTTCGAGGACTATATTTCGGGCATCAAACGTAGTTTGACGAAAACGAAGACGGAAGCGCTTTGGTTAGTACGCGAGCATACTGGACGATTGCTGCTTCATCTCTTGTGGGAAATAAACCCGCCGATATGGAAAATCGCTCATTTTGACGTCTTGAAACAGGTATCCACGCAGTAGGTATACCTCACATCCACTCCACTTACAATTCTGTTCTGAAGCGGCTTCACTTTTAGCTTGGACCTAGTACGTATGTATTAAATCACAACCCTAGACAGAGGAACAGTGCCAAAAAGTCAGAGACTGTGCGTGTGATAATATACTGTATGGTTGCCGAGGCCTAACCAGATATAAAAAGGGAAATGGCAACGCATGCAGCTCACATATACTACTCCGTTGCACATCATGCAGAACCTGTTAGTAGCATTCGGTTATTGCAAAAAACTGTTCTAATCGATTGCTTTCTTAATTATTTTCATTATTAGGACAATTTAGTCGGCCGAAATCATATTTTAATTGGTTGATGCCCAACTCCAATTTTCCGTTATATGGATGTGTAAAATAAATAGCGTCATACGTCGGAAAAATCAACATGACAGTCTAGTTATTTGCCAAGCTTCTTGTTCATCAAAATTGTGATAAGTACCAGCTCTTGACATCTTAAAATAAATGTAACTGCATCCAAAAATGTTCCCAAGTTCGTTTCATTAGTTGAGGGTATACGCATCGGCAATCTTGCTCGCTATTACTCCTCTGCTCACATCTTTCGTGGCTATACAGCGTGAGGCTCTTGGGAAATTTGTCAGCCTCAAAACTTGTGATTTCATACGCTAATACAAACTAAACTCAGTCAATCACCCTGACGCCTTTATGTTGAATTACAACGACCGCTAATGCAAGTTTGATTTGCACAACCCGAAAGAAACCACCCCAGAATAAATAACAGATTGTGCCTCAACGTAATCAAGGATTGCACAATTCTATCATTGTTTATTTCTTATAATCAGCTCTGTTCATCGAGAATTCTGGTCGATTGGTGACGTCACCTTTATTAAAAGTCTAGATCGGCAAAATCAAGTTATACTCTGAAGCCACTATGGCTTTTTAGCCATGGTGTTTAAATAGATACAGCGATTCTTGGTCAAGCACTCAAGTTGTTTATAAATGACTCTTCTAGTTTTCCCGCTCGTGTTTCCATTTCGTAAACCGAAATATTTTTGCATCCTCCAATCGAGCATCCCACCGGTATATGTAACAAACTTTACTTTCTTAACATCACACCACAGTTTCTCAGTCTGCTGTTATCATCTCTGCCCGTCTGTTTGCCGGTTGATCGCCCTTCCGACGATCATCAGAAGTTGGATCGCATTCTGACGAGTGCCGTTTTCCAACTCACTACTTGTTTGCTCACAGAAACCGATGAGCTACACGAACCACTGCTCCAAACCGTCTGGTTCGTGGTTAAATATTCTTCACGAGATTTGCACAAAGGATACGTTGACAATTTTACCGAGGGTATGACTCTGCTGCTTTCGGTTTTTGAAAAATTTCATGGTATTCTAACCTCGGCGGCCGGCCGCGCGTTGCAGCTCAAGACGGATTGGTTGCAGGGGCAGGATGGAGGAACACCATCGCTCACGCATCCGATTTCACCGCACTTGATGTCGGTCACCGCTCAATCGATCACCGACCAATTGGAACTGATGGCAAACTTTTTCATTGACGTGTTGAACTACCGTGCTCCGGTATGTATACGCGAACAATTATTGGAGTCGTTTGTATATTCTAATGCTATCTCTTTCCCGGTGGTTGCTTGGTTATATTTGTTTAGCCCGATACTATTTTCCAGTAAAAATGTGCCGGGTTGCGGGGTACGTTACACGTTTTATTTCCGGAAATATGCACCATTTTTGCTATGGTACGGGTATAATATCATCACGCGCTGGAAGACGTACAGCGTCTAGACAATAGGAAACGTTTAAACGAATTTTCAGTAATTAAATTAACTTTGCAACAAAGCTAAGAATAAGTGAAATGTATAAAATCACATTAGCGTGTCACATTATAAATACTGTACGTGGGCCAAAATACTGTCACGTTACCCAGGCCTAGACAGACGTGCGAATGAAATTAGAAAATTGACAAGGAGATCTCAACATCAGTTATCAAATTGTCAGGTACATCTAAAACTCTGAAACAGCGATTGATTAACCATGGATCGAGTTAGGTAAAGAACAAAGTTTATGGATTTATTAGTTCTTGAATAGGGAATAAAATATTGCCTTCGGGTGTAGGAAAACTATTCCCAGGCAACGATGGTCTCATTCAGTGGATGTGATCTATCAGAGGAAATATTTTTGATCAATCTCTTGCATTCACGGAAGTGACGATCGATAATAGTGTCTCGAATTTAATCCGCGGAGACGCAGCTCATTCTTGAGATAACCTTAATACCTCTTCTGATCAGCAGAAAATCCTTTTTAGGGAGGCCAGGAAGAATTCTGGGGAATGCGTAAACGAGGTGTGGAACGTTACAAGAAAAAAGGGTTGAATTATACTGTGTGTGGTGGTGAGAGAACGGAGGCGAAGAGCATAGAATGACGACCGGCGAACTTTCATGAATTGTGTGGTCACATGATTGGTTCAGCTAAGACTGTCGGATATTGTAGAGCCAAGATACTTTCAAACACCGAGCCATTAAATGAAACACGAGGAATGTTTTGATGCAGAGCTAAACATCGCTGTCCAGTCATGTAGGAAAATACAGTTTCTTTGCATTCTTGGATATCCAAAGATAATCCAAGTGTGGGTGACAATTGACCAATGTGTGTAATCATTGATTCTACAGCATGTTGGTCGACTCGACTATTGTGGTTCAATGCAAAGGGAACGTCGTCGTCGTAAGTGCAGAAGGGTTACAAGGAAGATCGGAAATGCCATTGAAACGGTTTCGGGACATATCCTGAACGTAACTAACCATTGTGATATCTGATCGAGGGGACACCAGCCATGGAAGACGCGCTGCGCCTACTTTGTAAAGGTTACTAGTAAGAATTTTGAACTACCTATGCCATGCGACGGTTTGGCCACCCCGAGATTTACGCCAATCAGGATGTGGGTCGCAAAAAGAATCTGTTTCGGAAGTCGGTGGTCCAGGCATCCGTAAAACGTGACCAACCAGCGTAACCTATGCAGTTGATCTGCTTCTCTATATCAACATTACTATGCAAACCACTTGAATTTCGGAGAGCGAGATTTAAAGCTAACCCTAGAATGTTGCGGAGACACCGGTTGTCAAATACTTGGAGACGCTGAATGTGTTCTTTACGTAAGGTCCAGGGCAATACCGCACTGTCGGTTATAGACTCTATAGCTTGAGTAGCAGAGACACCTTTTTTGACGCCAGAGTTGCCTAGGTGCGGAATGCTATGGTCGCTTTAGAAATGCGTGCCGAGACCTCGTTATCTAACGATGCAGAATTATTGATACAACTACCGAGATACGTAAAACGATCTACAATTTCAAGCGCCTGATTGTCAAGTAATGCGTTGTTCGATAAGTCGATGTCCTGCAGAAGAACACTGCACTTAGAGGGCGCAAAACGCATTCCAAATGCGTGCACAATACTAGATAACTTGTTCAGTATCGCCTGTGCATCTGTGTATGAGTCGAAGAGCAGAACTATGTCATCAGCATAATCCAAGTCGAGAAGCTTGACGCCTGGCATTATGTGATACTCCGACGGCTGGAGCACCGTCGCTGCATAATTCCATGATAGCATCAATTACGAAATTGATCAAAAACGGAGAAATCGGACATCCTTGTCGGACGCCACTTGTAGTGTTGAATTTGGGAGAAAGTTCGTTGTAAACCTTAACGCATCCGGATGTATGAGCATAAAGTGCGCGTAGTATGTTGACATAGTTATGCGGAACGCCTTTGCACAACAAGGTCTTAAACAGGACATTTCGATCGACTGAATCAAATGCTCCTTTGAAGTCTAAAAAGATGGCTATTGTCGGCGGTCGATAGGTGTGCCGCAGTTCTAATATCCGTCGAAGAGTAAAAAAATGGTCGACACAGCCTCTGCCAGGCTGGAAGCCAGCTTGCTGCTCACGGATCTGTGATTCCCTATGCGATGTTAATCTTCGAAGACATATGGACGCTAATAATCTCGTAATGATGGGAGTGAGACTTATCCCACGGAGAAACATTGTGATTTAAACTGTGTTGACGACGTAGTTCTTACTCAATTACATTAAAGATGCTAGGTACCATATTTATGGCGCAATCGTCTGCAATAGCATACCGATTCCCACAGAAACGGTGTCTGGCTAATTGTTCCGTTCACATATCTTGTTTCAGGTTTATGCACTTCATCAGTGTCGGCATGCTCATAATAATTCAATGGGTTTTTTCCCAATCAGACCCAGTACTGTCTATTTGAGGGTTTTTCACAATTTTTGGGCAGTTTAGCATTAGGCACTTGTTAACGAACGCACCAGCGCTGGGATTGTAAAAAAACTCATCAATGAAATACAGAGTGTATATCGTATACAGAATTATATATGACAATGACACAAAAGTTACGAATAGATACATTGGTGATAAAGCACCAAGAATGGACGGGACGATTACATAACAAATTGCCGGTTTTCTTTCTCCTCATCGCGTTCTGGGATTAGGCCCGTTGATTCTTGCATTTGCCCATCGGTAGGCTGCATGGAGAAGAGTAATTGAGCAAAGTTATATTCAGCATTAGGGTTTGTTAGCCTTTAAAATGTGGTTCAAAAATTCTCAGTTGAATGCATTTCAATCACACTCGCGTGTGTGAGCACATTTGATTTGGTCATGTCAACATCATCCACCAGTGACATACACGCGCAACTAGTTTTCCACTGTTCCTGATCATATTGTCCCTACTCGATGAGTGCAAACAGTACGAAACCAGACGGTGTGTGTAATTGAAATAATTTGTACAAATGCGGCAATTTTTGGTCGTATTTATTTGACTAGTTATTACATTGGTCACCAAGAATGGACGGGACGATTACATAACAAATTGCCGGTTTTCTTTCTCCTCATCGCGTTCTGGGATTAGGCCCGTTGATTCTTGCATTTGCCCATCGGTAGGCTGCATAGAGAAGAGTAATTGAGCAAAGTTATATTCAGCATTAGGGTTTGTTAGCCTTTAAAATGTGGTTTCAAAAATTCTCAGTTGAATGCATTTCAATCACACTCGCGTGTGTGAGCACATTTGATTTGGTCATGTCAACATCATCCACCAGTGACATACACGCGCAACTAGTTTTCCACTGTTCCTGATCATATTGTCCCTACTCGATGAGTGCAAACAGTACGAAACCAGACGGTGTGTGTAATTGAAATAAGTACAAATGCGAATTTTTGGTCGTTTTATTTACTAGATTACATTGGTCATTCACATCACATCTATTTTATGCGCCAACATACGTTTCAGACTGGCCGAACAATCAATCGGTTGGAGCATTTGTCAACACCGCTTCGCTTTTGACAAAATGATAATAACCTAATCAGGACGTGATTAGGTTAAGCCCGCGGTCTATAATGCGAGTAGGGCAGAAACCTTTATGTGGGAAATCACACATTGGGATCCTGGCAAATGGCCGCATGGACTGCGCGTGGTTTGAGACACTGTTAGGCTGCCCAAGCCTGGGAAGATGGCAAAGAGACTATATCGCAATTCCGCACACAGCTCAGTACCGGTATCAAATCAATGTAGTGCGATTTTATCTACCCACGCTCAGTATTTTCGCGAAAAAAATATGTAGTATTTAATTTCATGCAGAAAAGTCTAACTTTAACGATTTTGGTGATGCACTTTTGAGCCCGTTCACCATCGAGCTAACTGTTCACTTGTGTTAGTTGGGCTAACGTATTCACTGTCGACACATATATATTGAGAGATTTTCATGAAGTTCTATGTGCCGACCCAAATGCAAAAGACGACTTCTATAACCAGATTCAATCCATCGTCGACAGAGTAACTGTAAACGACATATTGGTCGTGGCCGGCTATTGGAACGTACGTACTGGACCAGCAGATGCTGCAACGAACCGAATCTTGGGAAGATTAGGTCTAAGGCAGTGTTGCGAGAACGGCGATCGATTAATCGAGGTTGCGGCCTACAATCACTCGTGTGTCTGCAACACTAAATTCCAGAACTCTAGGAACACTTGGTTACATGGTACACGAATGATGACAGAACGTCGAATCAGATCGATTATACCCTAATTCGCGCACGCTAAACCGCCAAAGGAAAATTGTAGTTTTAGCACGAACCTTCTACATTCGTCGGGGCAGCTTATTTGACCCTAATGCAGCCTATGACTGTGTGGCACTTTGCCTGGATCAGGCTTGTGTTTTCATATCATACCATAATGACAAGATAGATAGGTGGGTTGAATATTTCAATCAGCTACTGAATCGCCTGTCAGCTATCAGTACAGTAATCACCGCCCCGGTACAAAGCTACAGCTACCCGATCAACTGCGATGGCCCATCAGAGTACGAGATCTTAGGTGTTTTGCAACGAATGGCCATGCCTACGCAATTTGACACCCCAGGATCAGTAGCCTGATTCATACGGACTAACGAGACTGATGCTTCAGAATCAAAGCGTTACCAACAACTGTTTTAACCGATTGCATGTAAATTTTTTATGTTATCTGTTTTATCCGGTAATTTTCACCGAGTAGACTGGTAAGCAAAAATTATCGCCCGCGATACAACTTGGACCTTGTTCGAATTTCGACAAGGATAAGAGGACGAAGGAAGCAATAGGCCACACATACATTCTTAAAAAACTAGCTCATGTAACATACTTAATTAGTAGACACGGATGTGCAATCGTGCAGCATTTCTGTGCTGTGCGGCTAACACCGTGCTAAATTGATTGGCCAACCGTAGTAAGCTGCATGCGAAAACACGCTGGAGTTTAACTACCATTTCTATTCCCCTCATATCTATCTAGGCCTGGGCAACCTGACAGTATCTTAGGCCACGTGCAGTCTCTGACTGTGCGGCACTTTGCATGGATCAGGCTTGTGCTTTCATATCATACAATAGATTAAGAAGATGGAGATACATGCCGTTTTTCGGCATCAACTTGAACAGTCTCATTATGTTGTTAGTTATTCATTCATAGGTTGTCGTTTAAATATGACAAATAAACCACTCACTGTTGTATAGAGCAACATGTTACCAGGATCATCTTCAGACTGAGTCATCATTGTGGGGTTTTCCGTGTCCATCAGATCTAGATATGAAAAAGCGAATGAATAAACGGGAGTCAACGTCATTGCAAATGAATCAATGATGTCAAAATGAATTGAAAAAAAAAAGTACCTGCTTGATTGACGATTGCCAACTGCGGCTGTCCGTTCTCATCGTGTATAACAACCAACGTCTGGCCTTCCTCCAGCTGAAGATCTTCCGGAATGATGAACTGCTGTACCACCTGCCCGGAAGCATCTGTCACATCGATCGTTGTACCACCAGCTGTGTTTGCTTGAGCGGTGAGCTGGGCTTGGTCCGATTGTTGGTCTACCCCATGCCCATATGAGGTATATTGCTCTGGTGCTACGTTCATCAAGACGACGTCACCATCGACATTAAGTTGATTCATACCAAGCAATGCTTGCGAAGCATGACTCGGGACATTCGCCTCGGTTGTCTCGAATAGAATGTCCATCTGTAAGGTGGGACGCATCAGCTGATTGCTCGTTAACAAATAACAGGAACTTCACTGAGTGAATGCAACTGAATAAGTGTGTGTCAAAAAGCTTAAAAGTACTGTATTAGTACGCGCAGTCTAGAGAGTTTATTCATTTTAATCATTGTTATCATACGCATACAAAATAGAAAATGTGCCCACGACCAACCAAATGGAAATATGAATATTGTGACAAATCTGCCAAATTCATACCCAGAAATCAGCCCAGCACCAACCAAATACAGAGTAAATCGTTGTCACGTAACTCAGCCGAAAACAGGAATATCGTTCAAATAATTCTTGTACGTAGAGCCCATCTCATACATAGAATCTCGTACCTGATAGACCCAACGGTATCTTTTTGTCACCCGGTTATCACACGAAAATAGTTGGTTTCCCTCTGTATAAACATTGTGTGTCTGAAATTACAGGTACCGCACAATCATGCAGGTAGAAATACTATAGAATCGACGATATATAGTGTTCTTATTGTTACTTTTATCGTCTATTTTCGAGACGGTACGTGGTAAGTAGCATTTCTATTCAAGACGCGTTCTAGAGTGTATTATGGTTAACATACAAAGTGATATTGGTGCGAAAGCACGAATGAGTTTACAGTTATAACGAGCTGCACCTGCGGCAATATGATGCCTACAATCTAGTATACTTTGGCAGTTGCACTTTGAACTAATAAAACATCCTTTGGCTTACCTAGAACACAGCCAAGTGAGTCACTTTATCATGACCACACATGTCCTTCAGCAGTCTTAGCGCCGATATTTGTCTGACCCTCAAAGGGTCACAACGAGATTGGTCAAAAAAATCGATACTTGTTCTAGCTGCCCGATTTTTTTCGTAGCCCATTGTCTGACAAACTATCAGTGTCACGAGCGAAAAGTTAGCAAAAACATACCATAGCCGATTACTTCTAAGCTGTTGCAATTCGTTAAATCGGTTTCAGTTATAGATATTACATTATTGGGGGAAGGAACGGGTTTTTTAAAATTGCGTGACCTTGAATGCATGAAATCGCCTGCCACAACAAATGGCTGTAGAAAATCTTTAAAATTTTCTATTTCAACATAGTAGAAGTGGTCATTGATGTATGCAGAATTACGGATGAGTTAATTCACCGAACACAATGTCATCGCTGGATAACAAAGTAACGAATGAAAGTAACTCACGTCAGTCTGTTCAGCCAACTGTTTTGCACGGCGAATTCGGTTTTCCTCCTCAATTTTCTCGCGCATTTTGACCAACTCTGGATCTGGGTTAAGCGTGGCAGTGCATGTTCCACACTCTTCGAATAAATGACACGCGAGCGCATTACCGCTCATATTTGTAGCCGCGCAGTGGATGCAAGCGAAGCGACGTGCGTCCAACCGCGTGGACATGTAGCTGGCCACAATTTCCCATGGATCATCAGCCAGCAGTACAGGTTGAACCTCTGCATCCAAATCTGTGTTTTCGGGAGCTGACACAAAAGGTTGGTGATTCTCGGTTGTGGCTTCGGTAGGAGCGAGTAAATCAGCGACGTCGGTCTCTACGGTAGCGGGGGTCTGCGAGTTTGAGAGAATGTGATTAGAAGATTCGGCACTATCAACTTGACTAGGCTGCGTTTCCGTCGCAAATAATTGTTGTTGACAAGCCTGTCTTTCTTCGACTGAACGATGAGCGGTTCCATTGTGTTTACACGCATCGCCGCCCATTGCTTCGGGTTGAGTGTTCACTGAGGGATGAATTTCCTCGGCGATCCAATCAAAGTACACCGGGCGAACCAATGGGGTACTGGCGTTCGGTTCGGTTGCTTGCATATCGGACATATAAACATGACCTTGACTCAGATGGCGGCTATAAGCAGCAGCACAAAATGTGCCAAAACGGCACATCGAGCACGAAAGATAACGCCTGTGAAAATAAGGCAAAGAACGTGCGGTGAAAAACAAGTATTAAAACAGTTGGTGAAATAAAAGGGATTGATCATCGTCGTGAAAAACGCTGGGGTTTTGAAGTATAACGGAATTTGTCGGTAGGCTAAGTAATGAAAAATATATAAGTTTGCCCTTCCAATGTTCCACGTTCCAAGCCATAGCTGATAAAATGGATTTGAAAGCATTGACCTTTTGGCTCAGGCTGATCAACACCTTTGAACAAAACAATCGCAAGTGATAATCCAAAATAAACACTGCTCTCGAAAATTCGGTTATCTCAATGAATTGGTCAGGGATAACGTGCTTCGCTGTCCCAAATTATGTATATATTATGTGTATGCGACGGCTGTGTTATTAACAGCAATACATAGATAGACTTTTGTGATTGGAAAACGTATTCTGTTTGCTACTTCTAACTCGGAATGGTGTGGTTGTAAGGGTGGCCAGACTCTGACTTGGCTCGAGTAGATGAAGGCTTTGACTATTAAACTAGCTGCGGTTGGTGCGACCCGTCTCCCAGGTTGAGGTCCAAGAGATCAGAATTCGCAGTGGCTTCTTACCCTTAGTGACAAGGATCAAAATCGAGTTTAGTAGCCGCCTTGTTGCAGAATCCCGGAATGTTTCTTCAATCTTGTCTGTTGTTGAATGAAGTGGTGAGGAAAGCTTGTTATGATGCGTGGCAGTGAAAGCCGCAAGGAAGCATGTTTGATTCGAGGTATAGGCATTTCTCCCAAGTGTGTCTGCCTAATCTTTTATAGGTTCAATAACGTTTTAGCTACCACCGTTCCCCATATCTTTTAGAACATTTTACTATGTCATGGTTGTATGGCAGTTAAGCACTTGGTAGTCGTTACCGGTGTAATGCTGTCCTAGATAATGACGAAGCGTCATTTTGATAATGTTTAAAAGATATTAAAAAAGCAGTAAAGTTACCGAAATCGTAGAGTTTCGGTTATTAGGCGAATGTACACAACGTTACATGTAAAAGGCGTCGTGATGCCTATTAAGTCTTGTTTTCGTTTAGCTGTATGTCAATTTTTCGCCTAAATGTTCCATATCGGACAGGATTGAATGGAGTAGGGTTTAACCAATGTGTTACTAGTGATCCTGTTTGGGAATCACTATGGGATCCTGTGTGGTTCGTTGTACGAACCCTAACAAACAATGGTATTGGAGTCTAACTTTGTTTACCTCTTTTTCAAGGCTCGTGCAGCATTTATGTTATGTGCGGTTAACATCGTGATAAATTGATTGGCCAACGGTAGTGAGCTGCATGCTGAAACACGTTGGAGTCTCACTACCATTTCTATTTCCCCCCTCATATCTGTCTAAGCCTGGGCAACCTGGCAGTATCTTAGCCCACGTGCAGTCTCTGACTGTGTGGCACTTTGCCTGGATCCGGCTTGTGCATTCATACCATACCATTGAACCCAATCTCCACCTGATGACGGTAAACAGCCAGAAACCAGTAGTGGTGTATAAGTGCAGGGAATGTGAGCAACACATTATATTCTGATTAGGTCTCAACCATCAACAGTAGCTTAAACTACGTGCAACCAATTCGATAGTGTGGCACTCGATAACTCGAAGACTGAAAGATCACACAAACGTGTTGATCAATAAGTACATGTGACACTATCTTAGCCCATGTGCACTGTCTGACTGTGCGGTACTTTGCCTGGATCAGGCTTGTGCTTTCATACATGTGAAAATTCTAGTAGTTTTCATTTTTATGTGACGAGAGCCAGAAGTGTGCTTCGTGATGAGGACAAATTATTTTGGTGATTATGCACGTTTGAAGCATTGAAAAGTTCTGTTTCAACCACCATAGAAATGCCTTATTGTTGTTCCATCTAAGATGTTTACCACGTTGCTGCTACTACGTTGCGGCCAAAGTTCACCCAAGTACAAAAAGTCAACAAGATAGATTTCGCCTCGGGATGTGGAGCATAGACCAAATATTCCCCTTGTATGCACGCGCCTGATCCAGGCAAAGTGCCGCACAGTCAGAGACAGCATATGGGCTAATATACTGTCAGGTTGCCCAGTCCTAGACAGATATGACGCGGGAAATAGAAATACGTATACATGAAATTACAAGCCAGAATTCAGATGACGATGATGATGGAATCGCGAGCCCGCTCGAAGCAAAGTGCTGCACAGTCATAGACTGGACACGGACCGAGATAGTGTCAGGTTCCAAAGGCCTAAACAGCACTTCCGTACTTTATTGATGTGAGACGTGGGAGCTAAAGATGTTCGACAATCGTTTCGTTAGGGTAATCTTGAGCATCAGATATACTCTCTAAGTATCTAACACTGTACCAGAATACCCCCGCGCTCCGTTTATATCCTACTACAAATACTATATTGATTTGGTTACAACTTAAAAGTAGACTCAGCACTCTCGAAAATGTTTCGCCCCTACTTGCCAACGGCGTTAAATGGAGAACTGGCTGTCAACTGCGACCGGTGGAGTAAATGCATCTGAGACTGCCTAATATGATAATAAAATATCACTGGATAACATTCTATAAAGTTTTCGCCAGTGATCGAGGGAGGTGGGCTGGAGTGATTCCGCGCATCAATAAAGCCAGTTAATCCACTCATGAAGGCAGCCGAACAAAATATTTAAGTGAACTAAACAACGATAAGCCAGTTTGATTTTCTGTCTGCTTGTAGGTGTTTAAATCCAAGAAAGCAGTCTCGTTCCTTTCTTGCCAACTGCACGGATGTGCAATCGTGCAGTACTTTGTGCTGTGCGGCTTAAATCGTGCTAAATTGATTGGCCAGAGTTAGTGAGCTGCATGCTGAAATATGCCGGAGTCTCACTACCATTTCTATTCCCCCTCATATCTGTCTAGGCCTGGGCAACCTGACAGTATCTTAGCCCATGTGCAGTCTCTGACTGTGCGGCACTTTGCCTGGATCAGGCTTGTGCTTTCATACCAAACCATACCGCCTCCGTTCACGCATCGACATATTCAATAAACCCTAATCCAAAGTTGGCAAATGCCGCATGGCACGAAATGAAACAAAAGACATACCGATGATTTGCATTGCCCAACGATTGGTCACACTCCAAGCAACTCATCGCATCGATGTTAGCGGGCAGAGTGACAGAGGTTAGACTTTTGGTCCGGGTCGATTCAGGGACATTCATCAATGTGACACGAGGGTGCATTTGCTCCGAGTGTGAGAGTTGCCGTGTGGTGGTTTCCATTTGCTAAACGATGGTGAAACCAAATCTCAGTTAGCACAAGCTCACAAAAAACAAACATTGGGAATTCCAGTTCGGAAAATCGACTAACGTCAAGTTTCGGGAAATAACGTGAATCCTAGCGAGGATAGGAATGAAACTAATGGTATGACACGAAACTTGTTTGTTGAGCATTATGTGTTAATGATTTATGTCATCATGCACCACAACAACATTTCACTCCAGCCAATTTTCAACTGAGACCAGCGGAAGGACCAAGTTCAACTTGAATGAGTTGTATGGGTGCAACTACTCATATGTAGAGCATAGGTCCGTGTGGTTTTAGAGACGGCGCGTTCGTTTTACGACTGACAAATAGTCTGTGATTAGGTTCAAGGTTCACACATATCCACACCCATCAGGGTCCTATCAGTGTAAGCTCACTTTCGATCGCAAGGATGCGTAACCATGCAGTACTTTCGTGGTGTGCAGCTAACACCGCACTAAATTGATTTTCTACTGGCTCTCAGCTACATGCGGGAACACGCAGGAGTCCCACTGCCAGTCCGATTTTCATTCTCCTTATCTGTCTACACCTGGGCAACCTGACAGCATCCTAGCACATGGGAAGTATATGACTGCGCGGCACTTTGCCTGGGTTAGGCTTGTTAATTCATAAATACATAAACACTCGAGAGCAAGATGAAACCACTACACAAACACGCAATAATAATTGAAAGGCCTCGCGTGCCAGTTAACGTCATACTGTTGTGAGAACCAAATTAAAAAAGAAACTCCCGCAAATACTTGATGAAACTTGATGCTGCTTACGTTTATTTTAAATTCCGAAATTTGTTTTCGGTGGAAATAAAGCAATAGCTGATGTGCAATCGTGCAGCACTTCTGTACTGCGCAGCTAACGCCATCCTAAATTGATTTGCCACTGGTACTGAACTGTAGGCAGAAACACGCTGGAGTCTCACTGCTATTTCCATTTTCTTATATCTGTCTATGCTTGGGCAACCTGACAGTATTTTAGCACACGTGCAGTCTCTGACTGTGCGGCACTTCGCCTGGATCAGGTTGGTGCTTTCACAGCAATTACACAGCGGTGTGAGAGACAGTGCAGACATTCGAACGATCCAGAAATACATTAAAAGCATACAAAATTAACCAGTGTACACAGTTATCCATTACGTGTAAGAGAGAATGCGCATTCCGTAGTTAAGACCAGGAAACAGAATATAGTTAACTAGTTTTCGTGAACAGCTCACGAGGAATATACTACCATTAGCACAAAATAACTAATTGGAAGCATAGATCGTCACTCCGAAACATGCAAATAATCAGTTTTTATAGACAATGACGTCGGCATGAGATAACATTAACCATTACCTCATTATCCTCAGCATTCATTTCATCCAACCGTCCGGCAGTATCGCTTCTAGCGCCCTTGTGATCCAGACGTCGATGAATTTGGTAATCTGATTTGTTTGTGAAATTAAGTTTACACGATGGGCATCGCCGCAGTTGATGTTGCGCTTGGTGAATGCGAAGATGTTGCAAGTAAACTTGAGTTTGTCCAATACCCGTACAATGTGGGATTGGAGAACCCATTGACCCACCAGCAGGTGGCACGCGAGCATCGGAAGGAGTGAAAATGCGCAAGCAATAGGTGCACAATAAATGATTGGAGTTTGCGTGGGCCTACAAAATACGCAAATGAGGAGATTAATTCAACACACACACACTCGCCCGATGGCATGTGAGAGAGGACATACTTTTTTGAAATGATCCAGAATGTCATCGAAAATTGAGGATCGGAACAGACAAAGTCGACAAACATACGGCATTTCTCGATATCGGTGAGTGGATTGGAGATGATGCGCAAGGTCCAAATCGTTACTGGCTTGTTTGCCACAAATACGACAGCTCCAAGGATTCGTTTGTTGGTCTGTAGTAGGCAGCTGTGAGGTGGCAGCACTTGTCGCGGGATACCCGGGGTCTTCCAAAGTGTTGATAGTTACTCCGGGATGAACCTACAAAGATGTGTATGAACAAGGTAAAATGCCATAAATGCGAGTGCAAATATGCTATTGACTGTCGTTTATAGCGATGGGGTGTGTTAATGTCGGTTCGCTAGAGATGCAGAAAATAAAAAGGAATCTGACCACGAGAACTATTGATAGCAGCCCCTAAAAAATCGCAAACAATGGGGCATATCGTTGGATGTACATGCCAAATCAACGGAGTAATGTACAATTATAAAGACGCAATGCTGGAGCACATACGCAGGATTGCAATAATTTGCGGTTGATGCTGGCGTCAAAACCATAATACTGCCGCCTAAGAGATATTAATGAAGCCATCTAGTACACACATGGAGCCAGTCGAACAGAAATACAAATAAAATGTCTTTAAGTTAAACCACTGCAAAAGTAGGCCACTCAATGAACAATGGGCCATTATCAAAAATATAGTGAGCAGTATTGTAAAGCGTATGTAAGCTTAAAAAACTATCAGAGATGACAGAGAGGATAACGATACGCATAAAATCGCAAGAATGGAGTCAAATTAAGTGTTGCGGAGTCTGAAAGACTACATGTGCAATGGAAATTCGCCAGGTTGTCCAGACCTGGGCAGACAAGAAATTGATAATGACAGTGAGACAGCAGCGTGTTTTCGCATGCAGCTTAATCCCGGTAGCAGTGTACAAAAGCACAAGCCTGATCCATACGAAGTGCTGTGCAGCCATAGACTGCACATGGGTTAAAATAGTGTCAAGTTACCCACGCCTAGATAGTAATGAGAATGAAAAAAGAAATGGAAGCGATATAAAAGCTTGTTTCTGCATGCAGCACACTACCGGTGACAAATCAATTTAGCACAATGTAAGCTCAGAACAACACACTGATCCAGGTGAGCCGGTGGATAGCAGACGTTAAAACGACTAACCTGTTCCATATGAGATTGCAATTCCGGAAAAGTTGTAAAATCTTGTTCACAGATAACACAACGAGTAGGATCTTCTAGCTTCATAAGAGTTTGTGATGTTTCATCCACGTGGCTAAGCATGTGTGACATTAGCTTGATATTCGAGTAGAACATTCGCTGACAGACAGCACATTTGAAACGAAATTCGCCCTTTTCCTCGATGTAATCGCGGTTGCCCTCTTCACGGCCATAAAAGTACTCCTCGATTGGTACATATTCAGCTAATGTGAAAATAAACATTTATGATTAATCGTAACACTGGGTTGCTGGTCAGATAAGAAACGATCACAATGTTGCACGTCGAGAGCGATAACTTTATGAAGAGAATCGCGTGAAGAGGTTGATGACACTGAAAGTGCAGCTCAAGAGAGCATTTGCGCTAGACAATGCAAGAATGAAGATGAATCAACAATGACCATCTGCGATGGGCCGGCAATTCTTCTGAATTTATCAACATCATTATCGTGAAGCTCACGTTTATAGCCACGCAACATGAAGCACGAAAAGTAGATAAGCAAATGCGCAAAATAAAACAGGCGAGCGAAATATACAAATGCATATGACACGTTGCTTGAGTATGGTATAAAAGCACAAGATTGATCCAAGCAAAGTGCCGTACAGTCAGAGACTGCACGTGGGCTAACATACTGTCAGGTTGCCCAGGCATCCATTCGAGCTGAACAGAACGATCGCAGAAACACTTTAGCTACCACCCGTAGTCGTTTTTTGCCATAAAATTGCATGATATGGGCAACGGTTTGAGTAACGTTTGCTCCTGTCGAGAGGAATTATCAGGAAAGCATGATAAGATGCTTGATGGTGAAGGTCTCAGGGAAGCTGTCGTATTTTGTAGGCGCTTCATCCTTAGGGACTCATGCATCGTCTTGAGTAACTTCCGTTCCTATTGCCTTCACAAACATAATTCCTCCCGGTTTATATGGAGATCAATCAGTGACATACGCGAATTGGATGATGCTGTTCAATTACGTCCTTCATTTTGATTTTGGCAATTGGCAAATTCTTAGGCGTAGAAGATGAACTACTGCAGCTTAGGATGGTTACAGACTTTGAGTATATGGTCCATATGTAACGCACAAGGCACGGGAAAGCGTGGCATTTAAAGTCTCAATGTATGACGTTATTTACATTTTTACTTTACTTTTGTGCGACTATCTCCTCCTGGAGGATGAGTCGGTTTCAATGAAGATTCTTGGAATTTGGGTACAAAGTGGCGTCCCCAGCACCACTCGGTGTTTGTTCGAGTCAGCTTCTCTAGCCTTTGCACAACCAAGTGCGACCTGCAAGGCAGCAGAGAGTTGCCAGAAAGAAGTTGTTTACACCAACTAACCGTCTGCTAGACTCTGTTTCAGATTTTTCCTCAGGGTTTTCTCCCGAAGCCGTTCCCGCGATCGGGTATCCCGCAAGGCAGCGGAGGTTTAAAATCAGGGTTTACCTTTTCTTAGATAAAATGCCCTCCCAGGCTAACGAGCTACATCTGCCCGAAGCAAACTGGTTTTCAGGCGCCAGTCACTCGCCCTCGTCCCTTCTCCTGTTGGTAGAAGCAGTTCGGACCGGGCTCGGGGAGCCACTCGTGCAGGCCAGAAGCTGGACTTGGTTATCAGAGGCTATTTGAAACGCATGCCATATGGAAGCATTTTATAAACAGTGGGAGCTTATCCCCACTGCCACCCCCGGCTATGACAACCTTTGGAACATGTTATTTCCATTTATTAAGTGTAGAATAGTTGCACAGATGTGTAATTTGGCTAAATTGATTTGCTTAAGTTACTGAGCTGCAATCAAAAGTTGTAGAATTATTATAGCTTACTATGTCTATGTATTTGTCTGTTAGCTTGTTTTGAAATTTAAAATGAAAATATAAAAAATCGTATGCGTTCAAATAAAAAGGCATTCATCATATATTTACTAAACTCATACATTTGTTTACAGGCATTTTATTTATTAAAAGAAAAAACACGATCAACAGAGACAGACTTACTTTCAGAACTGCCTTTTTTGATTTTTTTGACAGAAACTCCATCAGAGGTGGAAACCAATTCAACTGAAACATCAGCCGCCGAAGAGACTGATAAGTTCAAATCTGCTTCAGGAATATCATCCTCTATATCAGCTGCATTTCTGAAAACGATAGTCGGTGGAAGAAACGTCCGTAACGGTCTGACTGAGCCATGCAGTTTGGCTTTTTCACCCTCAATAAAACATTCGGATATATGTACCGCGGGCCAGTCTGAGCGCACAGGTTTTTCGGAATCTAGAAACTCATCGGGGACAGGAACGTGGCTTTTGATGACAGCCACTTCACCATCTGTACAGTAAAAAATTAAATGAATCTGTCACTTACCTTCTGGAAGAGGAAATTCCCAATTATTCTGTTGCAACGTATTGTATACTGAAATGGCCCCAGCGTGTTGTAAGGCATTTAACGACTCGCCAGTGAGCAGACCATGTTCACCAATTGTCACGGACTCTTCTGTCACACAAACGTTATTGCAAAGCGCCAATCGAAAGACGGAATCCAAAAAATTCCGATATTCCCTGTTACCCACAAAAAAGTAAGAGACTTAGAACCTAGCCTGTTGTCGGTGAGTCGAGATAAAGAGGTTTGAGTGCATGAAAACAATGAGTCGTAGCTTAGATATTAAAACAAAGGCTTCGCTCGAGTAAGGGCGTGTGTGCGAAGGAAGCATTATCTCGACAGACCACGATTATAGTGCTGATTAGAAAGACTACAATGGGCCTTTGAAAAATGGATGGACAGATAAGCTCATGATCGAACAATACAAATGATCATTCATCAAATATAAACAGTATGGTGTTTTGATATTTGCAGGTTCAGTTCGATTCAGCCACAAGCCTGCTATAACGGCCCAAACTAGAGATTATGTGTATCAACCTTCAATGCTGAAGTTCCCGGCATATCAATATCGGTCAAAATGTTACTTTTTGAACGACTACATACTGAGGGCGAGTTATCTGTTTAGAGCCATTGTGCGGGGACTTGAGCAATATAGTTCAGAACGAGTTATGTATCTGTGTTCGTCACTGAAAAAGAAAACTCCAAAGATCTTCTGTAGAATGCCTATCAGAGGAGAGGCGAGTTTGTAAAGAGCTTCATTGTGCAGACGATGTTTTAAAACTGTCAAAATCCAGACATACAAGTCATTTTCCGTAATTAAAAGATCAAGAGGGTGGTTTCCAAGCTGTCATGAGTATGAAAAGCAGCGATTACAGCCGATATGTACAATTGTTGACTATAGAAAATAGAACGGGTACAATGAATTCGTCGTTCTGCAGCAGAAGAAGTCTTCGATGTTGTTGATCCACTTCCATATATCTTAGGTCATCAGCAAAACATCAACAACCTATCGTTCAGTGATGGTAAATCGTTCACGTAGATCAATAACAACATTGGCTCGAGCACCGGTACTACAGTGCCATTACATCGTGGTTACTTCATGTAAAGGTATATGATGTACCTTGACTTTCAAATGTATACCCTAAATCGGAACACTCGACAATTGAACTTACATCACGTCTACTCTAGATTATCGCCACACCATTTGGATTCGAACCTTCAAACGGCAAAGGTGTTACAGGGAACCTGAACAACGAGGATTATAGATTGTTACTTATTTTGCTAGTTGAGTTACTAGTAACGCGTGTTTAAATATAGAGTTTAACTCGCATTTCCAGACCAACTGCGTAGTTTCGTAACTTCGGTCATATGAAGCGCAAGAAGCTTGTCTTTAAAGCACAATGGCACAGTCTGCAAAGCAATTGGTCTTTCTGTTTCGTTTTATGGATGTAAAGGATAAACATTGTCAAAAGAATTGAGAAGGCTCCAGGTTTTCGACAATCACTGTCTCTTGCACCATTGAAGGCTGGTAATAAAACTTTATTTCATAGAACCGTTTGTAGCGACGTATACAAAGAAAAACAAGCTAACATGCAAAAACTTCACTGTTTAATTTACGTACTACTCAAAAATTAAAAATAGCGTGGTTGTAGGGGTGACATTATTTTAACTTGGATCAAGCAGATGACGACTTTGAAAGCCAAACTAGCTGGAGTCTGGGCGACCCGTCAACGGGGTTAGGGTCCAAGAGATAGGAGCTCCTAATACCTTTTTATTCTCAGTGATTTGGTTCAAACTCGTTTTCAGTTGCAGTCTTGTTGTAGACATTCTGGATTGTTCTATTAATATTGCGTTGTTGAGCAAAATAGCGAGCGCTTGTTACGTTAAATGACAGGGAACGTCAGGAGGAACAGTCACTTAATAGTTCGATTCGAGGTGTAAACATCTCATCCCACTGTCCGTAATATTCTAGTTCACACATTTCAATATAAAACCACAGTATCAGCGTGTCATCATCATCATCATGAAGCACAAATCTGGGGCCATACAAAGTGTCAAGCAATACGAAGCAGGAAAAGCAGATAAGCAAGAGCGTGAAAATGGAAAGCAGGCAAGTGGAATGCGCAAAAAGCAGCTTATTTTCTTTTAGTTTCTTTAATTTCACTGCAAGCGATTTTGTGTTGTTTCTTTTGTTTGTTTTTTGTTCATTAAATTTAATATAATAACATACCAGATAAAAGATTAGCACACATAAAAAATACAGTGGTGCCAGTGACTTCTGTTTGCAGCCATATCTCGTAAGGTTTCCAGGCAACTATTAGGGGGAGCTTTTGGACCCCACCCATGCAAAGGAATACGCCCAACTGAGGCTAGTGATATGGTGAGTTCCTTCATCCCAACGCGTCAGGTCATGGACTGGCCACCCGGTCGTTTCTCATAGCTTTTGCCAGGCTCTGCGAATAAGGCGCGGTACGGTAAATGGTTGAGGAAGCATTCCTAAAACATGTCGCAACCATCGCAAACGAGCAAGCATCAGCAATTCTCTTAGTCCGTGGCCACTAGGTCCTAACACCGACTGGCAGACATCTACATTTGTTACGCGATTCTGCTACTAAATGCAAGCAATCTTACGCAGGCAACGGGTGTCAAAAACAGAAATCCAACGGATATTTTCAGCTCGAATAGACCAGGTTTCCCAACCGTATAGTGTAGCACGCAGCACTGCGTTGTACACGCGGCATTTAGTATGAAGTGAAACATCGCGTCGACGCCACAAATTGTGAAGTTTAGCCAACGTTACACCCGCTTTGCGAACACGTTGTGAGATCTCGCCCTCGACACAACCGCAAGCAGAGATACAACTGCCAAGGTTAACAAAGCTGTCGACCATTTCAAGATTGACATCGCGCACAATAATATGGCGGTTAAACGTCACATAATGGCGCCACTGCGGGTAAGGCTAAGCATTATTTTATTATCGCATTTCTCTCGCGGATAAATGACCAGAGCCGAATATTCAGTCCATTCAATTAAATACATTTTTCAATCCGCCAATTGGAACATATTTTGGTATAAATAGGATATGTCATTGGTATGTTGCTAGCAAGAGATTAAATATTACATTGATAAATGATCCTTGAGCATAACTGAGATATACACATGACAAATTCGTATAATTATGAGTTATTTGAGTCAAAAAAGATAATCCTTTGGAAGGAAAGAAAATTAATTCGCGACACAATGATTATTAAATTAGTCACAATACGTTGACCGATGCACTGGGGAGGTGTAATAAGAGAATCTTCGTGAGTTTTAGTGCAAAAAGTGAATGAATTAACTGGAGGTGTCAGAATATACTTCAATGCAGACAAGCAGCAAATGCAGTGTTTACAGTATATGTGGAAGCTGCTAAGTATTGAGTAGTATCAAACTCTCACGTTACTGAAATGAAATTAACAACCCGTAGAAGCCCGTATTCAGCTTTAATAGATGCTCAAGTGCGCAGGATTACATTAGTTACAGAAAGTCAATATGAAAATATTCTACTTGACGAGCTGCTCCACCCTGCATATTATTGGTTGGAAAAACTGCAAGCCGCTAAAAGTGATAACAACAGTGCACCACAGCAGCAGAATTGCAGGAACATCTTTGAAAATCCTGACAATAATACAATACAATTATATTTAGAGCAGAAGGAGTACAAAAGTTCCATTTAAGCTCTTTCTTGAACCGGCATAACTACCAACGCCTCGGGTATCCTGGGAGGTGGATTCGTTTCTCAAAGCAGTCGTCTTTGACGAACCAGAGAAATTGATCGGTGCTGTTCTTGAACAGAGATAGAGTTGGCGCTTCAACAACCTTGGCCGGAAGTGAGTTTCAAGTGCCGACAACACGTTGTGAAAATCTGTACCAGTGCGACAGACGATTCGTGTGGTGGACGAGCAACCGAAATTTGTGGCCCTTTGTTCAATGGTCGGAGATAACTACAAAAAGCAATCTGAGGCCAGGAAGCTCGTTCCGGCAAACAATCCGATAGAGGAGTATCATGTCACCACGAACCCTGCGGTAGGCTAGTGAGAAAATATTCAATTTCAGACATCGCTCTGCGTATGGTAGATTGCCGATACTGGTGCAGAATCTCGTCGCAAGTCGTTGAACTTTTTCTAGAAGTCGCTCTTCGGCTGCGGTGCAGGGAAACGCCGCTACAACACAGTATTTTAGGAGTGGTCGAACATAAAAGCTAAAAAGTATTTTTGTCATAGGAATAGACCAGTCAGCAAACGTTCTTCTTAGGGCCCACAAGCATCGCATCGCATCGTACTTGAGCAGTGTTTGCTGCGGTCTTCAAGCTGGAAGTCACAATCGTGCCTAGATCTCTGGTCTCCGTACAGCTCTCAATCTTCATGTCATCGATATAATAATCAAAGGGGTCCAGAACGTCTACCGTCAAGTGTTTCGTTTTGGTAGCATTCAGCGGAAGATCGTTGAAAATCCTACAATACTTCGAGATTAGACGCGTTGTTCCATCAAATAAAAATAACGGTGATTCAAAATTTGAACATGTATACACAATATCATTAAAAAGTGCACATGAAATTCTGTCCATCTATTCATTTTACGGTAATAAATTTAACTGTTAATCACAAATAAAGAATCACAGAAATAACACTGATTTACTTACTGCAATTTCATCTGATACGATTTTAACTGAACGTCGGAAAGTGGTTCATCATCGCAGAGCAAAGAAAGAGTGCGAAACTGGCGCTTCCGAATGTTTCTAACACCAAGAATATGAGCCATCAAAACGAGCAGATTAGTTTGCGCGCAAAAAATAACCTTGAAAGTCAGTTCAGTTCAGTTCAGTATCAGTTCAGTTCAGTTCAGTTCAGTTTGCACAGGACAGTATGTGGCTAAAAAATGAAAAACCTAAGCTTGTAAAGCAATTAAGGCGATAGTCGACCAAGTCGGAACGAGTGCCCAGATTCTTTCGGAGGTGTGCTTGAAAACACTCACGACTACCGGGATTGATTCGTTAGTAACACAGGCGTGTGTAACAACACAGTTCTTCTTCTTCATCTTCTTGATAGACGACAGGGGGTCAAGCCCTTGTAAGCCGCATCTCTTTATATCAGCAACATAGTCCAGGAGAACCTCAGTTGAAGAAATCCTGTCCAGTGTTGTTCAGTTGCCCAGGTCAGTGAGTGGCAAACGAGCCAATCGAGCGTCCAGAAATTATTTCGGTGAAAAGGTGCAGAGAAGCAACCACCACTGCCAAATCGATTAATCCTATTGTGATTTGGATATCCTCGAAGATCGCGATGCCAAGGGATTATCCGAGTTGTTTGCAATTAACATTGGACTGATGGGTATCGATGGCCCTCTAAAGAACTGGATCACAAACTTCTTGAGCAACCGATATTTTCGCGTTTGCATAGCCAATATGTATTCCGCGAAAGCAGGAGATGTTAGTGGAGTCTCGCAGGGTTCAGTACTAGGCCCACTACTCTTTCTTATCTTCATCGATGATTTGGCATCCTAGCTTCAGTGTCCCTGATATATGTTTGCAGACAATGTCAAGTTTATCGGATCGCTGAACATACAGGATCTTTTTGAGGATATAGAAAAGGTCATCAAGTGGTCTTCCATGTGGGATCTACCAGTCAACTTCTCCAAAAGCTATCTTCTGTCCAGAGCTGCAACGAAGCTGCAGGTTGCTGGACCTGATATCATACTGAAGATAACTGGGTTATCAAAAGTCCGGGACAAGTGTATTGAGGTTTCCGCGGACTTTAAATGGGCTGATCAATGTGCAGCTGCTGCACAACACGCTAGTAACCAGCTCTCTTTCCTCCGATCAGTTTTATCCTGCAGGTCCCCGGAGGTTTTCATCCGATTGTGTAAAGCGATAGTTAGACATCATTGCGTTCAAGCTTGGTCTTCTTACTTGGAAAAGGACATTACCACGCTTGAAGGTGTTCAGCGCCTAGCTACTCGTATGAATAAAGGGCAATCTGGGAAGTCGTATGAACAACGACTGTTGAGTCTAGATTTCGTTTCGCTAAAAAGAAGGCGACTACGTAGGGATCTGATCGAGACCTTTAAAATCGTTACAGGCTTCAGTTCTATTGATCCGGCTGATTGTATGCTCTTGCGCCAGTGGTTGCACTCGAGGCCATTCACTGAATCTGGCAAAGCAACATGTCAGGTATAATGCACGTAAGCACTTCTTTAGCGAAAACATAGCAAATCATTGGAACTGTCTGCCTGAAGAGGTAGTTTGTTCTACTTCAGTAACGTGCTTCAAATATAGACTGGACTCGATCTAGCGCTCTGTGTCTCCCAATTTTTATCCATAATTTTGTAGTTGTTCTTCAATTTGTCGTTGGAACGCACTAATGTCTCTCCTGACCTATTGGGCGAGGGAGTTTTCCTGTTGCATTCCAGCCAAAGTCATACCAGAAGAATATTGAACCTACTATTCGAAGTGGTGGACGCTCTTTTGGCTTACCACCGGAAGTATTCTGGACGCTCGATTGGCGACTCTGCCACATATTGTCTGTGCTAACTGAACTGAACTGTATTTAGGAAGCACCACGTAATGAATGATGCTGGAAAGATAAGAATACATTTCTCCTCACCAGTACGGTGAGAGGTCAGCTAAAGTAGAGTTGTGTATTAAACAAACAGAACTTTACCATTAACTTACTTACCAAACAACGATAAAAATTGTGAACAACCTAATCTTGCATGAAAATTAGGGTGGGAATTCAGGAAAAATTTTACCCCAGACGCGGTCCGAACACTGTTTAAAACTTGCGACAGAACTGCAGGATATAAGTTGTTCTGGAAGCCAGTTCCAGAAATTTACCACTTTGAGGCTGAAAAAGTTTTTCCTGGAGTCTAGTCTACATCGCTCCTTAGCAAGTTTGAGTGAGTGGCCCCGGGTGCCCAGCTCAGGACTCAAGGGAAAGAAGTCGGTCATGATAACGCCACTCAACCCCTTCAAGATCTTAAACGTTTCAATTAAGTCACCTCTCAAACGACGGCGCGTAAGTGAGAAAAGATCTAGGGACTTCAGGCGTGCAGCGTAAGGTTTCCCTCGCTGACCTTCAATCATGCGAGTTGCGAGGCGCTGTACGCTTTCAAGTCGAAGGATGTCCTTTTTGTAGTGAGGACACCAAGCCTGAGCACAGTATTCAAGATGCGGCCGAACTGATGCTTTGTACAGTGGCAGGAATACATTGGGTCTTCTGCTCGATAGCACTGATTTCAGCCGAAAAAGTACCTTGCGTGCACGCTGAGCCGCAGCGGCACATTAGTCCTCCAATTTGAAGACAGCCCTAACCAGTACACCCAAATGCTTAACACACTGTGTGGCAATAACACTGAGAGAATTCCCCGCCACCTGGACCGAAATCTTATCGACCAGTGTTGACAAGAGCTGGCTCTTATTTAGGTTCAGTGGGAGATCCCACTGGAATGACCACTTTATGACCCGCTCAAGGTCGTGCATCAAGGTATCTTCATCCGTTGATCCGTTGAATTTCACATGATCCGCGCAAATGAAGCATGGGCACTTCTATTCAGAGGACATTCATCGATGAAAATCAGGAATAGAAGAGTACCAAGTACGGAACCTTGAAGTACACCACTGATCACGTCGGTTTAATTCGACAGCGTAGATCCTGCCATAACTCGGAATGTCCTACCTGTAAGGATGGCCTTTATCCAAGCAAGTAGACTACCCCAGATGCTTTTTGCTGCTAGCATAATCTCTAGGAGGCAGTGGTTTACTGAATCAAAAGACTTGCTGAAGTCTAGGTAGAGGGCTTCGACAGGCTTCCTTCATCCATCCTATTAATGGCAGTATTGAGTAAACTAAAAAGGTTTGTCAGGCAGGATATACATTTAAGAAATCCATGCTGAGTTACACTCAGTAGTGAATGCCGACTAAGATGCTGACAGATTTTTTCACGCAGCAATTTTTCCATTACTTTCGAGACGATGCTAGTCAGGCTGACAGGTCTATAGTTACCAACAGTTGAACTGCAACCACCCTTGTGTATTGGCACGATTATAGCTTCTTTCCACTCACTGGGAACCACTCACATGTTGAAGCGTGAATTGAAGAGTTTGCATAAGGGTTCTGTAAGCACTGGGGCAAGATTCTTTATCATAATCGAGTGTACCGTCAGGTCCCTCAGCTTTTTTGACGCGAACATGGATAATTGCTTCATACACCTCGGATTCCATGAAGGACAACTCATCTGGTGCAGGAGAGCCAGGTAGTAGATTGAACGAGCTAGACGGAGCATTTAAATAATTATCACGACTCGGAACGCCACTGAAGAACCTAGAGAAAGCACTCGCCTTAGACAGGTCGGTATCGGCTAATTTTCCGTCTTCCAGATTTGAATCTCCAATGTTTATCCTGGTTTTTCCTTTCGATTGAGCGTAGCTATAAAATCTTTTGGGATTGGATTTAGCATTCGTAGCTAAGGATAACTCAAACTTCTGTTCGAGCAAACGCTGTATTTTAACACAAGCGTTTCGAGCGGTTTTGTATCGGACCCAAGAACCAGAAGTGAGAGATAGCTTATATTGCCGCCATAAACGATCACGTTTACGGGTAGACCGACGAACTCGAGGAGTCTACCAGGGCGGCCTATGATGCTTTTTCACGACTTGCAGCGGAGCATGCTTTTATTGTAATTCCTTAGGATACAAACAAATTCCATTCCAGTTTTCACTTACATGGAAATCGTTAGAGAATTGAAAGGAAGATTTTGAATTCTGTAGAAGAAAATCCCAGTCTACAAGCCTAAAATTTCGTATAGGACGAGCAGTAGGTTTGTGAAACCGCAGTACCGCTTCAATGCTTATCATTACGTGATCGCTTTTGCTGAGCGGTGGTAGGTATTTCAAAAATCTAACGGCTTTGGGCTGGGACGATAATACTAGGTTGAGAGTGGATGGAGTACATCCATTACGAAACCTCGTAGGATCACTCAAATGCTGATGCAGTGTATGATCATGGAGCCATTCGAGAAACATTTCGGATTGCTTGGTGACTAAACCTACAGAGACGGTCCAATTTATGTCTGGGTGGTTGAAATCACCTAAGATGAGTACGCTGAGAGCTGATTGAAACAACCTGTCGAGCGTCTCAATCAGCCGTGTAATCTCCTGCTGGGCTGCACTGGGTGTGACGTAGACACAAGCAATTGCGAGAACTGACTTGTAGCAAGTCAGGATACTCGTAACAACTTGGACGTTTCCACTGGTTAGGGATATACCCGTTCCTGTATTGTGCAAGTCATACTCGAGGGGGAGTGCAACGCCACCGCCTCTCCGGTCGCCAAATCTACCGCATCTGATGACAAGATACTGCTCGCTGATGATTATTGGCACATCGTCAAGCGCGGACAGCCAGGTCTCAGTAAGCGCTATAACCCGGGGATGCAACCCAGCCCACTTATTCCTCATGCTGCACACATAAGCGTACAGCACTGGGGCGCTGGTTTTGCGTGCTTCTGAAACTAACCCTGCTTAGCCCTCGGTCAAAGCACCCGAGGGAGATGCCTGTTTTTAGCGTGCTACTTGAAGCAGGATTATCTGGTTCAACAACCGCTTGCATGGATGTTACGGACCGTTGACTGAGGATTGAGGCCGCCTTGATCGAAGAGCAACAACTAGAGAAATTTGCTCGGCTCCCATTTTCATTTTCCATAAACGCGTCAACGTCGTCTAATCCGGACAGCCAGACTTGTAGCGATGAGCTGTTCGGTAAGATCGTAACGAATTCATTAGCGCTACGGTTTACATCAGGCGCACGGATAGCAGATGTCCTTAAAGCGAGGTTTCTCCTATTTGGAGCGGAAGGGTTTTGTCTAATATGAGATGGAGGGTTGTCTGGCCTAACCTGAAGCTTGTCTAGAGTTTTTGTAGCGATGTATTTAGCCCTAGTCAAAAACGCATCCCGATCCGCCTGGTATTTGAATTCTACCAGTATTGGCCTAGGGCGGTTATCCATCTTCCATCTCCCTACACGGTGAACTCGCACCGTGGGAGTAGAAGGCTTCCGACCTACCATGCGTAAAGGATCGCTGATACATCTGCGATCAAAATCTCTTCAACTTTTTGATTTCCCAATAAAAGGCTCCGCTCGGTTAAAAACTAGAACATTTCGGGTTCTAGTTTTTGAAGAATATTAGGAATTCCCGTTCAGTGACTCGAATTGCTTACGCAAACCGTTTAATTCCTGGATAACTTTATCCAGCTCGGGTGAGCCATCAACATTTCCATGTTGCTGCCGTGGAGTATGGGCTTTACAGTGCTTGGTACGTTTTTTCGGAGTTTTGGCTACGTTTACCACTTTCGGAGAGGAAGCTTGCTTTAAAGGACTTGTCACTTCAGTTCAGTTCAGTTCAGTTTGCACAGGACGATATGTGACAGAGTCGCTAATCGAGCGTCCAGAATACTTTCGGTGGTAAGCCAAAAAAGCGTCCACTACTTCGAACGGTAGGTTCAATATTCTTCTGGTATGACTTTGGCTGGAATGCAACAGAAAACCTGCCCTCACTCAATAGGTCAGGAGAGACATTAGTGCGTTCCAACGACAAATTGAAGAACAACTACAAAATTATGGATGAAAATTGGAAAACGCAGAGCGCCAGATCGAGTCTAGTCTATATTTGAAGCACGTTACTGAAGTAGAACAAACTACCCCTTCGGGCAGACAGTTCCAATGATTCACTATCCTCTCGCTAAAAATTGCTTACATGCATTAGACCTGACATGTTGCTCTGCCAGTTTCAGTGAATGGCCTCGTGTAACTACTACTGGCGCCAGAGCATATATAACAGCCGGATCAATAGAACTGAAGCCTGTAACGATTTAAAAGGTCTCGATCAGATCCCTACGTAGTCGCCTTCTTTTTAGCGAAACGAAATCTAGACTCAACAGTCGTTGTTCATACGACTTCCCAGATTGCCCTTTATTCATACGAGTAGCTAGGCGCTGAACACCTTCAAGCGTGGCAATGTCCTTTTCCAAGTAAAAAGACCAAGCTTGAACGCAATGATGTCTAACTATCGCTTTACACAATCGGATGAAAACCTCCGGGGACCTGCAGGATAAAACTGATCGGAGGGAAGAGAGCTGGTTACTAGCGTGTTATGCAGCAGCTGCACATTGATCAGCCCATTTAAAGTCCGCGGAAACCTCAATACACTTGTCCCGGACTTTTGATAACCCAGTTATCTTCAGTATGATATCAGGTCCAGCAACCTGCAGCTTCGTTGCAGCTCTGGACAGAAGATAGCTTTTGGAGAAGTTGACTGGTAGATCCCACATGGAAGACCACTTGATGACCTTTTCTATATCCTCAAAAAGATCCTGTTTGTTCAGCGATCCGATAAACTTGACATTGTCTGCAAACATATATCAGGGACACTGAAGCTAGGATGCCAAATCATCGATGAAGATAAGAAAGAGTAGTGGGCCTAGTACTAAACCCTGCGGGATTACATTAACAACTCCTGCTTTCGCGGAATACATATTGCCCAAGAATTTTGTGATCCAGTGCTTTGGAGGGCCATCGATACCTATTAGTTCAATCTTCATTGCAAGCAACCTGTGGTTTACCGAGTCAAAGGCCCTACAGAAGTCTAAGTAGAGAACTTCGACCTGGTGGCCTTTATCTAGTCATTTCAGTTCAGTTCAGTTCAGTTTGCACAGGACAGTATGTGGCTAACAAGCCAATCGAGCGTCCAAAATTTCTGTCGGTGGAAAGCTTCAAAGAAGCACCCACCACTGTCAAAACGTTTATTCATTTTGTCTATTTGAAATCTTCGCCGATCGCGAAGCTAAGAGATTATCCGGGTTGAATTTAGGAAGCACCGCGTTATAGCCGATGCTGGAAAAAGAAAAAGCAGTTTCTCTTCACCAGCACGGTGAGAGGTCAGCTGAAGTATCATCGTGTATAATAAATAAAAAACTCTAGCCCTCACTTTATTTACGGGATAACGCTGAAAGATGAAATACTCAAGCTTGTATAGCAATTAAGGAGAGTATTCAGGAAAACACTTACCCCAGTTGCGGTCCAAACCCTGCTTAAAACTAGACACGGTACTGCAGGATATAAGTTCTTCTGGAAGAATGTCCCTGAAGTTTACAACCACAAGGCTGAAAAAGTGTTACCTGGTGGCTAGCCGACATCGTTTTTTTAGCAATTTTAAGTGAGTGGTCCCGGGTGCCCAGCTCGGGGCTTGATGTAAAGAAGTCGTTCATTTGCACGCCACTCAAACCCTTCAAGATCTTAATGGTTTCTATCAAGTCATCTCTTAAACGACGGTGCCTAAGGGAGAAAAGATCGGAAGACATTAGGCGCGCAGCGTTCGGTTTCCTCCTTCAATCATGCGAGTTGCGAGGCGCTCTACGCTTTTAAGTCTAAGGATGTCCTTTTTGTAGTGAGGACACAACTCCTGAACACAGTATTCGAGATGCGGCCGAACTAATGCCTTGTACAGTGGCAGGAATACATCGGGTCTTCTGCTTGATAGCACTAATTTCAGCTGAAAAAGCACCTTGCGTGCACGCTGAGCCTCAGCGGCACATTGGTCCTCCCATTTGAAGTCAGCCCTAATCAGTACTACCAAATCCTTAACACACTGTGTAGCGTTAACACTGAGGGAATTCCCCGCCACCTGGACCAAACTTTCATCAACCAGTGCTGACAAGAGTCGGCTCTTATTTAGGTTCAGTGGGAGATCCCACTGGAATGACCAGTTTATGACCCGCTCAAGGTGGTGCAACAAGGTATCTTCATCCGTTGTTCCGATGAATTTCACATCGTCCGCGAAAATGGAGCATAGTCACTTCAATGCAGAGGACAAGTCATAGATGAAAATCAGAAATAGAAGAGGACAGAATACCGACCCTTAGGTTAAACCACTGATCACGTCGGTTTAATTCGACAGCGTAGATCCTACCCTAACTCGGAATGTCCTACCTCTAATAAAGGCCTCTATCCAAGCAAGTACACTAACCCGTATGCCTTTGGCTGCTAGCCTAATCTCTAGAAGGTGGTGATTTACGGAATCGAAAGCCTTGCTGAAGTTTAGGTAGAGGGCTTTGGCAGGCTTCTCTTCATCCATCCTTTTAGTGGCAGTATTGAGTAAACTAAATAGGTTAGTCAGGCAGGATATACACTTAGGAAATGCATGCTGAGTTACACTCAATAGAGAATGCCGACAAAGATGTTGACAGATTTTTTCACGCAGCAATTTTTCCATTACTTTCGAGACGATGCTAGTCAGGCTGACCGGTCTATAGTTACCAACAGTTGACCTGCAACCACCATTGTGTATTCGCACGACTATGGCTTCCCTCCACTTACTGGGAACAACTCCTAGTTGCATGCATGGATTAAAGAGTCGGCAAAACGATTCGGCAAGCACTCATGCATGATTATGAAGCATAATTGAGTAGATACCGTCCGGTCTCTCAGATTTGTTGACCAAAACATGGATAAGTGCGTCAAACACATCAGCCTCATTGAAGGGCAACTCATCTAATACATGGACATTAGGTGTCAGGTTAAGCAGACCTGACGGTGCGTTTGAAGAATAATCCCGTCGTTGAACGCTGCTTAAAAACTTTGAGAAGGCAGTCGCCTTAGACAGGTCAGTATCGGCAACTTTTCCGTCCTTCTGTTTCAAATCCCTTATGTTTTTCCTAGTTTTTCCTTTTGACTGTGCGTAGCTATAAAACCATTTCGCGTTGGATTAAGCATCCCTAGCTAGAGGTTACTCAAAATTCTGTTTGTGCACACGTTGTAATTTAGCACAAGCATTCAGTTTAGTTGCACAGGACAGTAAGTGGCGAACCAGTCAATCGAGCGTCCAGAATTTCTTTCGGTGGGAAGCTGCAGAAAAGCAATCACCACTGCCAAAGCGTTTATTCTTATTGTGATTCGGATATCTCCGACGATCGCGATGCCAAGGGATTATCCTGGTTGTATTTAGGAAGCACCTCGTTATGAATTATGTTGGAAAGATAAGAATACATTTCTCTTCACCAGTACGGTGAGGGGTCAGCTAAAGAAGAGTTGTGTATTAAACAAACAGAACTTTAGCATTCACTTACTTACCAAACAACGCTAAAAATGGTGAACTACCTAATCTTGCATAAAAATTGAAGGGAAAAAGCCTACCGCAGATGCGGTCCAAACCCTGCTTAAAACTTGCGACAGAACTGCAGGATATAAGTTCTTCTGGGAGCCGTTTCCAGAAATTTACCACCCTAAGGCTAAAAAAGTTTTTCCTGGAGTCTAGTATACATCGCTCCTTAGCAAGTTTGAGTGAATGGCCCCGAGTATAAGTATCGGTATCACAGGACGATAGTCGACCAAGTCGAAACGAGTGGCCAGATTCTTTCGGATATGTGCTTGAAAACACCCGCCACTACCAGGATGGGTTCGTAACACAGACGTGTGTAACTCTGAATTGAAGATGAGAGAGGCCTCACCAACGAAGGGTGAGAAAGTTAGTTCCGTTGCCACAGGACTGTAAATGGTTTATAAGCCAATCGAGCGTCCAGAATTTCTGTCGTTGCTAGGCTCCACGAGCTAATTGAGTGTTTTCATTCTACCGGAAAGTTTTTTTGAGTCGATGGACGTATTATATCTTTTCAGTAAATGAAGTTGAAAGCCTTTGTCACATACTTTAAACACTGTTGATAAATTTGGGTAAGGGAATTGACTTGTTGGTCGAAGGGCTTCTAATCTACTGTGTTTCTAAATAAGATGGAGTTATCACATAAAGTAGGAAGGGGAGTTATATCGTATTGTGTGAGGCAAATTCACCCGTGACAGCGACATTTCACTTGTCTCACTACATATGATGACACCTCCTTATCTCCTCTTGTCCCATGAAATCGAAATTGTCTCGTTACCTTGAATGTCCTTCATTCCACACAAACACTGCATTTTTCTAGCCCCAAAGTACTCACAAGTCAGGGTTTTACATCACTCTGCCTATGCACCGTGAAATTGTTTCACCTACCTAACATGTCAACACATTCCTGTGAAATTTTCAATATCATGTAACGTTTCAATTAAGATACAGATATGTAAACCAGTATCTATTGGCCGTCACAGATTTGAGGCTGATATTTTGTGTGGTGAAATTATTGTAATAGCTAGAAATTCGTGTGTTAAAATAAATACAATTACTTCTAGTTTAATTAATAAGGGAAGTCCTTGGATGTTTGTGATCAATAGTGTGAATAAAGGTTTACATGAAAATAATGCAATGCTTTCCTAATTCATTCAACCGAAGCATCACTGTAATTTCTCGGGCTGATACTGTCTTTCGATTCAAGTGAGTATGTAGGTGACGCTGTCGTGCAAACTCGCAATCCCATGGGACGAAAGTGTGCACCTTGTACAGGCTAGCAGACTGAAGGGGGCTAATGAAACTAAACGCTCTACCACGTATTGTGATGGGAGCTATGTGAAAATTATTGGTTTATCTCACAGTACATGAGCGGTTACTCAACGCACAATCTCATGCAGAAATATTTGAGTCGCAAGCTACATGATAGTTCAAAAAGCTCCCAAAATTCCATGCAGCTTCACTAATTGAACGTTTTTCATGATACACAATCACCGAAGACAGCATAATTCCACTCGTCTCATTACATGACACATCATTATCTCGTTACATACAATGACATCGCATTTGATCGCACTATAAAATATGGCCATGTCCAATTTACTGCCTTAGGTTGAGAAAACCAATGGATAAGAAATGAAAATTTATATTTTGAAATATGTTGAACAACAAGTTTGTTCCAGTGATCCTTGTATTCGTTGTATTCTTCTACTCTGTTATATATTACCCGAATAGAACCCAAGTATCAATTACCCAAAATGTTTAACACTATAAACCTTTATGCTATTAGTCACAAGTGACTTACTAAACCCAACACTACGCGTAGCAAGAACAAAGGCAGGCCGTTTAGACAAAGAGCGTTACCGTCTCTGACCATAAAGCTATTAGGCTGCCGCTCGTGTGTATTTATACACTGAATCAATATGGCCGATATAATGGACCGATCAGAATCGAGGATCATAAATTATAATGAGGTATAAGTTATAATGAGTTTTTGAGGAAAATAATAATAGTTCCTCAACACCTCGCCTTTTGAGATTCTCAATACCGGGACTGGCGTGAATTGACCTGCAACGGTTTCACAAGTTTTCTTTTTCTGGTTGTCCAGCGACGTGGTTGCAGACTTCGGTCCGTCGGTATTTCAGTCGAGATACATTCACTTGGTGTTGGAAGGTTGAATGTTTCATGCAGTATGTCCTGTGGTACCCGGATCTCGACGAGCGTATCAGAGGTTGCGGATCTCAGGCGTAACTGATTTCTGTGTCGTGTTACGACACCCTTTACAACTTTGATATCGAACATTACACTGCTTCTGCGACGGATGATGTTACCATCGATCCACGGTGGACTTGATGTTCTGTAGTCTCGTAGGTGGACGGCAGTTCCTGGTTCGAAGCACGACTGTTGATCATGATGGAGCGGCAGTTTTGTTGACTTGGGCAGCATAGCATTGTTCCAAGTGCGTAGCTTCCTGCCCGTGAGTGCTTCGGCGAGGGTTTTGCGGCTGGGCAACGTATCGTTCGGCGTAGTTCTTTAAACCAGCAGAAAACGTTGAAGACCCTCGACGGATGTCCCCTCCCCACGTGATTTCAGAAGAACACGTTTGAATGTGTCGACGAAGCGTTCGACCTGGCCATTTGACACATTGTTCTGGCGGCGAAATTCGGCGAGAACGTATGAAGTAAATTGCGAGCCATTATCGGACACGAATGTTCCTGGCAATCCATGCTGACTAAACAAACGACGCAGTGCGCTGATCGTGTTGATGGATGTTGCTGATGACATCTCGATGATTTCGGGCCATTTCGAGTAAGAATCGACTACGACGAAGTACATGACCCCGTTTTTTGGACCAGCGAAATCGACATGAATTCGTTGCCACGGTTTTTCTGGCGTAGGCCATGGTGAAATTGGTACACGGTTTGGCATCTTAGCTGCTTGCTGACATTGACGGCATGACTTGACGAATAGATCAATATCTGCGTCTATACCAGGCCAATAAGCGAAACTTCGAGCGATCGCCTTCATGCGTTGAATGCCTGGGTGCCCGTTGTGGAATTGTCGAAGGACACAATTGCGTAGATTCTTTGGAACAACAAGGCGATCATTGAACATTAGGCACTCGTCAATAATTGAAAGCGACTCACGTTTTTGGTAGAATTGCGAGAGTTCACCAGCAGGCGTAAATTTCGGTCTAACAGAGTAAGTATAGTTGATTGATTGCAGCAAAGTTTCATCTGTCTGCGTACATTGTTCAATGTCCTCAGCTTTGACAGGTAATCCCTGCACTGCGTCATCAAATTGTGGCTGCATAGCTTGCTCAATGGAGACGCATGCAATGAATGTATCCTCGTCTGGTTGATCTCGAACCGGGATTAGGCGGGACAGAGCGTCCGCTTGACCCAAATCTTTGGAACGGCGATATTGTATATCGAAATCGTATCCTAATAGCGTGAGAGGCCATCGTTGTAACCGGTTTGCAGAATGTGCTGGTATACCTTTTTTCGAGCCGAATATCGAAATCAAAGGCTTGTGGTCGGTTAGCAACGTAAAGTGACGACCATAGATCAATTTGTAGAATCGTTTGACCGCGAAGATGAGAGTTGATGCTTCTTTTCGATTTGACCATAGTTGCGTTCGGCTGGAGTCAATGATCGTGAAGCATGCATAATCGCCTTCAGGTTTCTATCGATAAACTTGTGAAGAATTACAGCTCCGACACAATATCCAGATGCATCGGCTGCCACGACGATCGGCAGTTTTGAATCGTAATGCGTCAGTAACATGTTAGATGTTAACAGTGATTTTAGCTTCATAAAAGCTGTTTCGCATTCTCGTGACCAATTCCATGGGACATCTTTTTGAAGAAGTCGATTGAGTGGTGGACGCACGGTATGGAGTGATGGCAGGAATGCGCTGTAATAACTGATCAAACCAAATGATCGCAGGAATGTAACATCTTTCGGAGCCGGCATCTGCTGGATTGATTGTATGTTGCCAAGGTAAGGGTGGCGTCCACTCTGATCGAAAATGAAACCAAGGTATTTTATTGATTTCATATAGAACTGGCATTTCTCTCAACGAAGACGTAAACCACTTTAAGCCATTCGTTTCAACGTCTGGTTGATGCGGCCCTCGAGTTCTTCTTCGGAGGAACCGACGATGAGTAGATCGTCCAGGTATGCGGCCACACCTGAGATGCCAGACATAATGGTGTCCATCAGTTTCTGGAAAACGGTTGGAGCAGTCTTCACGCCAAAAGGAAGACACTGATACTGGAACAATCCTTGGTGAGTATTGATCGTTAGCAGTTCTCGAGAATCAGGTGCGACTCCGATCTGTAGATAGGCGTCAGTTAGGTCGAGCTTTGCTAAGTACTTACCACCATTAAGCATTGTGAACAATTCAACTGCGACCGGTAATGGATAGTGGTGAGTTTCCGAAACGGCATTCAAACCAGTTGAAAAATCGGCGCAGATTCGGATGGATCCATTCGGCTTTTTAACGACAACGATGGGTGCTGCCCTTGCAGAGTAGGTTATTGGAACCAGAACACCTCGATCTTGTAGCCTTTGAAGTTCAGCTTCGACTTGTGGTAAGGATGCGTACGGCACAGGTCGTTTCGGTCGGAATACAGGCTTTGCGTCATTTTGAGATAGAAATTAGCTTGCGTCATGTTACATGTTCCAAGTTCGTTTGTAAACACGGTTGCATGTTCAAGCATTATCGCGTCTCGCTTTTTCTGCCGTGTTTCGGTTGCTTCTACTTGATTGCAGATTGCACTGATCGGAAGGCGAGCCAAATCGATAAGATCGAACCAATCGAGGCCAAAGAGGTTGAGTTGTGAATTAGACACGTAACACGTGCCTAGGACCGTTGAGCTTGCGAATGAGATTTGGCATTATAGCTGTCCAGTCAGCTGTACAAAACCTCCACAGGCACTGGTGGCGTTCTGTGTCGTAGATTTGAGTTCTGGGGAACCAAGTTTCTGCCAGAGTTTCGGGAAATGATCGTAATGTCCGATGCAGTTTTAAACTGCAATCGAACAGATTGACCGTTGATCTGGACCATTACGAAATTTCTCCGATCGGCTGCGTTGACCTGGAATATAGAAAAAAGACTGAGAGACTTTTTTGAAGGCTTGTGTGAAGACCTCGAGCAACCAATACTCTGTTGACAGAAACCATCCTTGTGACCAGCGATATTACATCGTTGACATCGGTGTTGCTTGAACAGGCGGAATTTGACGAAATGCCATGCGCCGCATAGCCAACACGCAGAAGGAGGCTTCTTGGATCCTGGCGAAGATGAAGTTGGTTTCTGGGAACCAGATTGATTCGGGCCAAGAATAGGTATCTTCTTTTAGACTGTGTGAACCGCATGTTTGCCATGGTGGACCATAGCCGAATCCCGATGGAGATTGACTGCAGCTTTGCCATGGCCCACATATTGGACCATAGCCGAATCCCGTTGGATATTTACCAATCGAAGATATTCGTCACCGATGGCTTGGAGTGTGAGTGAGGGGTCCTGCTCCAATCGATTAAGGAGCCGGGTCCTGATATCTGTGAAACTGGAAGACTAGAGACTGCATATAAATATGAGGGATTTAAATTGATCATCCGTTATTGATCGAAGCTTAAAACGCTAGCACTATCTGTTAACAATGCCCATGTGTGTTAAGAAATCGTCGGATTCCTGCATAACCAGTTTCAGGCAACGATAACGTGTGTTAAAGAGTGATGACCTGTCTCCAAATAGTTGTTTCAGTGTTTCGACCGTCTGTATGAATAAACGGTCGCGTGGGGTTTATGGCAAGATGAAGTTACAATATTTATCGAGTTCACTGGGGCCAAGTTTGCGAAGTAGGAGTCTTACTTTCCACGCATCGTCCTGTGCGGCAAAATCTACGCGGAATAAATCTTCATACCTACGGAACCACGTCTCGAACGTGACTATGGCCTCAGCGTCGAAAATAAATTCATGGATACTATTAGCAATACCATCGACGGATGGTGGAGCACTGCTGCTAGCTAGAGTACCTGGAATTTCAATTTGAATTAATAATTCCATCAACTTTTTTGCTGTTCGAGCAAAATTTCTAATTTACTCGTATCCATTTTCAAAAAAATTAAAATCCTTGTCGCCAATAATGTTATATAATACCCGAGTAGAACCCAAGTATTAATTACCCAAAATGTTTAACACTATAAACCTTTATGCTATTAGTCACAAGTGACTTACTAAACCCAACACTACGCGTAGCAAGAACAAAGGCAGGCCGTTTAGACAAAGAGCATTACCGTCTCTGACCATAAAGCCATTAGGCTACCGCTCGTGTGTATTTATACATTGAGTCAATATGGCCGACATAATGGACAAATCAGAATCGAGGATCATAAATTATAATGAGGTATAAGTTATAATAAGTTTTCGAGGAAAATAATAATAGTTCCTCAACATACTCTCAAATTCATATTGTGATATAGCCAGAGGCAGGAGATGGCAATACCTTAAGGATAGATACGTATACTCTTTAGCTCACTTATTCAGTTGCGTTGCCGCTAACAATTATTTTTTTAAAAGGCAGCAGCAAGCACATGTCTACATGGCAAAACGTGATCAACGAAAAAGGGACATGCACACTTTCAAATCAAGCAGCTCACCCCCAAACACGCGAGTCTGTTACAATCAACATAATTTCAGTTGCACCTACTATAGTAACTGTTAAAGCATTTATGTTGGCAGAGATTAGGTCTACAGAGTACAATACGAAAACATCACACAAAGAATCAAGTTCAGGATGGTTGGTATGTTGAACCGCCTCACACAATGCGACACAACTTCATGTAGTCGGTGCCAAATAGAATACCCGGCACTTGTTTGAAACAACCGAATGGCCTCAAAAATTGCGATCTAACCACTATTCAGTTTCAGACATCTGTGCATCGCCTCCAATTGGTCGGTGTCCCGAATACGTATGTGGCTACCTTGGGACGTCGAGCATTTGACACTTGCGAGAGCTGCAACACTGTTGCCATTTAAAGTACAGAAAAAATGCTGGATCCGCATTCTCTGCACATTGATTAAGGCAAAGGCGTATCTGGTACTCATAACTACGCATACCCATTTCAGTGCCTCCGTTTAGGGTTTACGACGAGTGACATTACGAAGCATGTGCATTTGGCAAAGCAGACAAGAAATATGGAAATATGTCTTCTACAGCATCCGCAATCACAGGTGCTCCATCAAACACAATGGCTTTCACGTCATCACAATCACCGACGAATCCAACAAATGTAAGCAACGGAAATTCAAATATAATAAACGCATTATTTAAGCTCCACTCTATGTAACAATACCTCATATACGGATAAGGAGATGCAATGGGAATCTCTAATTGAAATTAACTCTAATAATTCCCAAAGTTCAACACACACTTGAAAATCATGGTGAATGTGAAACACGACCTTTGATTCTACGCTCTCCGCTTTTCCCTAAATTAGGACAAACAAGACCCCTTCTACCAAATTCTAGTACGTTCAGAGAGGAAGTAATCAGAGAACCTTACCGACAAATTATGAGGACAACTAATTATATAAGAGGTTTACCTAGTATTGATAACCGTATTGAAATTTCTCGTTTTCTAATGAATAAGCACCTACCATATAAGTAAAAATATCACCATTCACCAGCTCCTCCTATGCCTTCTTTAAATATTCAACCTTAATATAATTCAGAGACCATTGTAACGACCAATGTCGTTAGTTAACGCGTAGATTTCCCGTCCCTAGTTCGACAATTCAGAACCACGATTTGGGTTTACTACGGTACTGTAATTAATGACAGTTACAAAAATAATGGTATAGTTCAGTTCAGTTCAGTTCAGTTTGCACAGGACGATATGTGGCAGAGTCGCCAATCGAGCGTCCAGATTTCTTCCGGTGGTATGCCAAAAAGAGCGCCCACCACTTCAAACAAAATAGGTTCACAGATTTCTTCTAGTAGGATGGTTACCTGGAATGTAGAGCAAAAACTCCCCTCACCAAAGGTGAAGAGACATTAATGCATTTCAAAGACCAGGTAAATACAATATCATTACTCAATTAGGGGCAAAATGCAGGAAATAATGAGCACCATACGGCATCAAGTCTATTCTTGAAACACATTACAGAGTTAGAGTTCACGACATCTTCAGGTAGGCAGTTCCAATAGCTTACTACTCTTTCACTGAAGAAGTGCTTACGAGCATTAGGCCTGACAAACCTTAATTATATCGGAACGCACCGGTACAATGAAGTCAAACTCCAGTAATAATAGATTCAATGAAAATGACGACCTGACGCATAAAAACTAGAAATAGTTAATTTACCAATGTTGTCGTCCAAATTTCCGTATCAAACAACAAATGACACACAAATTGGTGTCCAAATTGAAACAATAAAATGAGCCCAAATACCACGTGCTAAAATATATGGAATTTAATGGCAGCCAAGCAAAATCAATTAGTTCAACAAAACAAAAAATGTGTTCAAGTGAATCGAACAGTATCAAAAATGTATACACAAATAGGTAAAACCGTGAAGAATTAAGAAAAAATCAATTTGTTTAAATAGAAAAATAAGAAGGAATTTTACACAAATTTTTGTCATTTACACCGCCCGCCAAATTCCTTCTAGAGCTAACTTCTGAATGAACAAACTGATTGGTTCCACCTTCCTAACTACTCGACCCTGAATAAAGCAGAATGGCAATGAATCTATTTAGTGGCGAGTCACACACGATACGTCACATCGCCATCATTGGACACATGTGGCTTTTTATAGGGAAATAGTTTGCCGGACTAAGACCCACCACGTCCTCAGGTTCTGCCGTTCTCCCTTCAAGAAGTTTGAGCTAGCCCCATCTGCGCCGCCACGCTAGACTCCGAGCATTCCTCTTCTTGTGCTCCTTCCAGCAGACAAATTCTCCGTATATCACGTGTTACCAAACCATTTTTTGAGCGAACAACAACAGTCCTGACCAGATTATCTTTGCTCACATGAACATCTACAACAATACCAAGTGGCCAAGCACGTTTCGAAGTTTCAACACTGCTCAATAATACCACATCCCCAACACGAAAATTGCGTTTGCGATTGATCCATTTCTGTCTTGTCTGTAGTAGTGGTAGGTACTCAGATTTCCAGCGTTTCCAGAATACGTTTGCCAGGTGCAGCTATTGTTTGCAATTCCTCTTATAAGTGTCAACAAATCTTTCTTCAGAATGCATTCCATCATTTGAGCGATTCAGCAACAAATCATTAGGACACGAAGAAAAAGAGGCAATATCCTCTGAAGACAAGGGGACAAGCGGTCTGTTGTTCAGAATTCGCTCAGCTTCAATTAAAGCGGTTTGCAGCGTCTCGTCCGATGGTGTTTGTTCTGTGCATGTAGCATTTAATGCATGACGAATTGATCTTATCAGCCGCTCCCAAACACCTCCTCTATGACTAGGATACGGGGGATTAAAGCACCACTCAATACTATGTGAAACTAGTTTATCCAATAAACCGTCACTGTTCAATCCATTTGGCCATATACGTAGCACTCGTTCAGCGCCAACAAGGTTGGACCCAATATCCGAATAAATAATCTGCGGTTTACCTCGACGTCCAATGAAACGAAAGAGCGCCATCAAAAACGAATCCGTATCCATAGAATGGGCTACTTTTATGTGGACTGCGCGTGACTGTAAACAAGTAAATAGGCATCCGTATCGTTTTTCTACAGATCGACCCCGTCTAACTTCAAACGGTCCAAAATAATCCAGACCAACTTTAGCGAACGGGTAAGAACCTGTGGTCACACGGACTGGAGGAAGATCAGACATCAGTTGAGTTGCCGGTCTGGCATCTAACCGTTTACAGGTTAAGCATTTCGCGAGAGCTCGCTTCACGCATGATAGCCCACTGATCGGCCAAAATTTCCTGCGCAGGACGCCGAGGGTATGCGCTGGCCCAGAATGTCCTTCGAGCAGATGAACATCAAAAATCAATAGGTCAGTAACATAATGCCTTTTAGGAATTATAATGGGATGAATGCTTTCATCTGCAAGATCAGAAAGCCTCAATCGACCACCAAGTTTCCAAATACCTTGATCAATAAATGGGCGTTACTTCTTCAATGATGACAAATTGAACTCGCAGGGCTCACTTAGCGCCTTATCACCAAATACATTTCGCTGCGTCAATCGAATAATTTCTGCTTCGGCATTTCGGAATTCGTCTAATCCTATCTTGCCTACCGATAAAGATCCATTGGAACAATGACCAAACATGATAATAACATAACGCTTGAAACGGGTCAGCCATGCAATCGAGCGTACAAGCCGTTTCCAACTACAGAATCAACGAAGAATGACGTCTATTCCACGCTCTGGCTCAACCGGAGTAATGTTACAATTGGCACGCTTGAATTCAATTCGTTCGCTGCACTGTGGATCAACTACTTCAGGCCACATATCAATGGTTTGATTCAGGAAGTCGGGGCCGTTCAACTAAATTTCCAATCGAGACAATTCCATAACACCTCTGGAGGTCAAATCAACCGAACTAAATCGTGTACCAACATGCCTCCACTGGCAAGGTATCGTGTGTTCATGTTCACGAAATAGTTCTTATAATAGAAACGTGAACAACTAATGACGTTCCCAACGTTTCACTTGAACTAGCCAACTATTTTATGTTTCGTAGGGACCGCAACCACACTCGTGGTGGTGGTATTCTCATTTATATTAGTACAGATTTCCAAGCAGAAATACATAGCTCTCGTATATTAGATAATCTAGACGACTCAATTTGGATCTCCTCACCTTCTCTTGAGGCTCTCATAGGATGCATTTACAACCCGCCATCTCCATCCACCCTCACTGTTGATAAGCTTATAAATGTTTTTACTGAGGCGTCCATTGCCCCCTTCAATAATAAGATTATTGTTGGAGACTTCAACATGCAATACGCCTGCTGGAATTCCCCGTATTCTTCAAATAAATTTTCATCCTTCTCCAAAACGATTCATCTTTTAGGTTTCACACAATCTGTGAAGAAGCCTACGAGGCTGTCTAGCGTTTTAGATTTGATTTTTACTTTAGGCACTGATCCCACCAACGTTGAAATCTTAGCTCCACTACCCGGTTGCGACCATAATATGATAACTTGCGTTTTGCGTCTTTCGCAAAAACCAGCACATATACGCAAAGATGAGAAAGTTTATATCAATTGGACGAAGTTTTCGAATATTCTTAGAACCTACGACTGAACAGAATTCTTTTTTTCCTCAAACTTCAAGCCCATCTCCTCGATTTTTCATGATAACATCTCAGCATGTCTTCGAAGTTCGTCTTCCTCTCATATTAGGAAGCGTAAGCGGGACCCAATAAACCTTCTGGAGAAAAAGATAGCTCGACTTTCTGCTTCTGTGAACCATAAGTTAGATTTATTTTCGGTTATGCGCAGACACGAACTCTGTAACTCTCTTTCAAATGTTAAGATTCGTCTTCTAAAACGCCAAGAAAGAAAGGCTTCAAGCAGTGACTCAATGACGAAATCATTAAATTACCTTTCGAAGACCAGGTGTATCCGGTCAACACATGATATTCCCTCCATAATATACCACGAAGATGATAAAGAAATAGTCACTTCTGATGCGGTCACAATAAGTCAGGCTTTCTCTATATTCTTCAGCAGCTCGTTTGATAACAACCCTTACCATCCACCAGCAAACAATAGCACTCCCTTAAATACTATTGATTCCTTTACTTTTCCTGTACAAGAAGTAAAAGACATTTCTCGTCGAAGTAAAATCTCTTATAAGCCTGATGATGTAGGTTTTATTTCAGCCATCTTACACAACGATAATGAAGACTTTCCTTTACTTTTATTAAATCATTTCAATATTTCTCTCAAATGTGGAATTTTTCCAACTCATTGGAAACACTCTGTTATTATCCCACGTTTAAAATCTGGTAATTCGAACCTCGTTACGAATTATCGCCCTATTAATCATACTCCTATTCTGTCTAGGTTATTTGAAAGGTTAGTCAAGAATTCTTTGTTGGGCTACCTTGGTCCAGATGCGTTCTCTCCAGTCCAACATGGATTCCTTAGCCAAAAGTCTTGTGTAACCTGCCAATTAGAATACTTAGATCTCATAACGGCTTCCCTTGAACAAGGACTAGCAGTGATTGTTGTATTCTTGGACATAAGCAAAGCTTTCGATCGGGTTCCTCATACGCTACTCCTGTTGAAGTTATCATGTTTAGGTATCCATGGGCCTTTATTGAGCTGGTTCCGTTCTTTTCTATCTGACCGCACCTTTTCGGTTCACGTTAATGGTGTTACCTCAACTAATAAGCCGATTCCAAGTGGCGTAATTCAAGGCAGCGTTCTAGGTCCACTTCTTTTTCTTATCTATGTTAATGATCTACAAAATGTTGTAGATCACTCTAAGCTATTTATCTTCGCGGATGACATAAAAGTAGTCTTAACATCTCCTCCTGGTGAAGTGTCACAGGCCCTGATATCCCTTAACCGTGATCTTGCCTCTCTATCTAGCTGGGGCTCACAATGGGGATTAGAATTCTCTGCTTCTAAGACACAATATATGGGATTACGTTGTTCAATCCCTTCTAACACACTCACGATAAATGGCTCAACCATCACACCTTCTGCAGAAATTAGGGACCTTGGATTTAGATACTCCTCTTCTCTCAATTTCAATGAACAAGCTAGACACCTCATTGCGAGAGCAAGACAAAACTTTAGCCTAATTAACCATAAATTCCTCTTACGCGAGAGTAAAATAGCATTATATAAGATGAAGGTCCTACCAATTCTCGATTATTGTAATATCTATTCTCACATGGGTAAGCGTGATTGTTTTCTCTTAGAGAGACTTCAACGTACATTCAGCAAAATAACTTTGGGCTATTCAAACCACTTGCCTTATCTTAAAAGGTGTAATTTGCTGAATGTCGAACCACTATGGCTACGCAGAATTCGTCTGAATCTGCTTCTTTTCTTTCGAATCATTACCCAGCAACGAATTAAGCTTCAGTCTGGCATGCGCTTTCACGATTATATCCAATATGATCTGCGCAATCGAACAAGGCTGTTGAATATCCCTATGTCTCGCACTAAAGTTAGACGTAACTTCTTCTTAGTTAGATATGCGCAACTTTGGAATTCCCTTCCTCTTCATTTCCGTATGTGCACATCTACAGGGAAATTTAAAACTCTTGTAGAAACCCTTACTGTTCACTCACTATCCCAAATCCTTAAGATAAACTCTTCTATAGATATTCTATACTCTCATGGGATCCCAGGTTTCTAATTCCACATCTTTCTCCACATATTAGTATATCATGAAGTCATATAGTATTCTCTGGATAACTGTCCATTCAAGTGTCAGGTTGCCAGACCTTAGATATGTTGTTACAAACCTTCATCGTAACCGTGCGTCTTTTGATCATTTTTACCATATTACCATATCCTCAACCGTAATCTGCTTAGGTTAAACCCATTTATGCTTAAAAACATGCTTTGCCATAACGTTTTTATTATAAAAACAAAAAACGAAAAAAAACGCTAAAAACGCCAAAAATATTGTTTTTTGTGATCTTTTTTATCGTTTATAGTGAATGTACTATTTTACAATGATAACCTCTCACCTTATTAGTATATCATGAGGTCTTACAGTATTCTCTGGATAACTGGCCATTCAAGTGTCAGGTTGCCAGACCTTAGATATGTTGTTACAAACCTTCATCGTAACCGTGCGTCTTTTGATCATTTTTACCATATTACCATATCCTCAACCGTAATCTGCTTACATTAAACCCATTTATGCATAAAAACATGCTTTGCCATAACGTATTTATTATAAAAACAAAAAAGAAAAAAACGCTAAAAATGCCAAAAATATTGTTTTTTGTGATCTTTTTTATCGTTTATAATAAATGTACTATTTTACAATGATAACCTCTCACCATGATGGTGAAGAGAATACTTTTAATTGTGTTCCAGTACATCCGACTCCGAAACCAACTCCGATACTGGTCCTTGCTTCTTCCGCGTAAGACTGATTCTTCTACATGAACTGAAATCCATACTGGCAAACAGTTTTGGTTTCCCTTATTAGACAATTCTTCGACATTCCTGGATCGTACAACCGGCCCAAACCTCATGCAATTTTAAACCACAATCTCCCCTTATCCCCTCCATTTTCTAATTTTTTCAATTTAACTTCGGATTTTTATGTGCTTTTCTTCAATCACACCCACCAACATTCCGAAGAAGTCAATTTATATATATATGAAGGAACTTTCTTTATTTCGAAAATTTATTTTTACTGTGACATTTATATTTTCAAACGCACCATTTCCTTCATAACTTTTTATGTTATATTCTTTTTTTCAATCTCTGCTCCAGAATTAATTGCATCCTCTTCGTTTGATTATTTCGATGCAATCTAGATGAAACTTCATTACTGTGTGACATTGCGCGAAAAAATTAACTTTCTTACCCTTGTAAATTTACCATCCTTTATTAAACGGAAAAATGTTTAAAAATTCCGCTTGAAAAGGTCATTTTACAATTTATTTATTTTGTACACATTGATAACCTGATCATGTTTTGCATGCCTTGGTTTACCAAGAATATAGTATTATTATTAATTTTATTATTGTTATTATGAAGGTCAAACGATTCGCTACGAACGTTGAGAAACGACTAGTTCGATTGGTAATATAATACAAAACGGTCATCGAATCAGTCCAAAAGAAAACGTTTTTGACAAGTTCACCAAAGGCGGATTTCAGAATCAGATATACACGTACCGCAAGTACAGCTGCCGCTAATTCCAACCTAGGAATCGATACCGCTTTCAATGGATTCACTCGAGATTTTGAAAATAATAGACGAACCGGTGACATGACCGAATCATTATACAAACGTCCATATGCAACAGCGCCATGGCCAGATTCCGAAGCATCGCTGAAAACGTGAAGACTCAAGGACGACATACTCTCATTCATTTCGCTAATGCGTCTTGGAATACGTAACTCCTTGATTGCATGCATGCTACTGATCCACTTATCACACATTAGTTGAAGATCATCACACATCGTCTCGTCCCAACCCAAAGGTTTTCTGCAACAATTTTGTAGTGAAACCTTCCCAGGAAAAATCCAAGGACTCATGAGGCCAAGTGGGTCATACAACCCACTTACAACTGACAACAAACTCCGTTTCGTCGTTGGGCGTTTTGACAGATTCAGATCAAACGCGAATTCGTCAGTGTCTGCATCCCACTTAACACCCAGCATCCTTTCGGTCGGAAGCTTATCTTGGCTAATAACTCGAACATTAGGTGCGCGTTCGTCCTCCGGCACATCTTCAAGTAAATTACGATCATTGGAAATCCATTTTGTCAAACGAAACCCTCCCATTCGTAACAATGCAGACAACTGCTTCACCAAGGATTTTGCTTCGAGTTCAGTAGGCACTGATATCAAACAGTCATCCACATAAAAAATTTTTGAAACATAGTCTCCGATTTTCTTTTCAAATAGATGCCCGAATTGCTCAACCGTTTTGCGCAGTGCGAACGTTGCGCAGAATGGAGACGACGTTGCACCAAAAGGATGAACCGTCATCCGAAACCTTTTAATGGGACCCGAAATGTCCTTTTTGTCCCACCAGAGAATTCGAAGAGCATCTCTATCATTCTCTGGCACCTTTACCTGTAAGAACATTTCTTCGATATCAGCGGCGACGGCATAGGCGTGTAAGCGGAAGCGTATCAACACGTCGATCAAATTTGTTGTCAGATTTGGTCCTTGAAGTAGGGCATCATTCAACGATACACCGTTGTGTTTAGCAGCACAATCGAACACAATTCTAAGCTTCTCTGGTTTCTTAGGATTGAAAACAGGATGGTGAGGCAAATACCAAGCATGATTCTCATCTGCATTACTCGGAACGGTTTCGATATAACCAGTAGTCAAATGATGTGCCATTATCTTGTTGTAGCGTTCGAATAACGCACTGTCACGTTCGAATCGACGCCTCAAGTAGCCCAAGCGCTTTTCCGCTATCCAATAATTTGCGGTAAGTTAACGTCTATCACCCCTCCATGGTAGCGGCACCTGGAAGTGACCGTCAATAAATTTTGATCGTTTTACTAGAGAAAATGCTTCTTCATCCTCACGCGATCGTTCCTTGCCTTCTGTGGCAATATCCGCAAATTCAGTATTGTATAGCCTCCTGATACATTCATCGATGGACCCTTCATCCGTAGAAGAATTTAAACTGAAGACATTTTTCGAGTCTTGGCATGCCGGTCCTTGCAAAATCCAACCCAACAATGTTTTCGTTGCAAATGGACGGCGCCTGCCTCCTAATCGCTGTTCCAACGCCCAATGCGCTTCCGGAACGTTACATCCAATCAGCAAGGTTATTTCTTGTCCAACATTCTCCGAGAATGTTAGATCCTTCAAATGATCATATCTTGCGATGATACTATTCGGGGAATTCATTGTTACTTCAGGTAACTTGGAAACCGTGTACGCTTCGGCAACATGAATTACTTCATCCCCGTCAACGGAATGTACATTGAAACTCAATACTGAACTTTTCAATTTTCGATGCAAACCGAGCGAGGTTATCGACACATCAACTGCGACACTAGGCATACCGAATTTCTCAACAAATCTTCGTGAGATCAGAGTGGTATCCGAGCCATTATCGAGTAACGCTACGACTGGAACAAGCCCCACAGGCGTGTCAATTTTCACCGTCAGGTAACCCAGGCTTACTGCTGGACTGAGAGCAGTAGCACTGTAATTAATAGTTTTTTGTTGCTCACTTATACGATTATAATGTAGAGACAAATGGTGACGTCTACCACACCCTTCGACGGAGCAAACAGTCGGCACCTTGCAGTCGCATGCTTTATGAGACCGGTTCAAGCAAACGTAGCACATACCGTGTTGCTTAGCAATAGCCCATCTGTCTTTCACATCAGCCTTCAGATATGTAGGGCAGTTTTCTATTCGATGAGGTCCTTTACACTGGTAGCATTCTATTCGCATTGATGGGGAGTAACTTGTGGTCATGTACACTCTCCGTCCTTCGGACAATTTCAATTTCTCTGATGGCTTAGTCTCATTAATGAGCATGCCAAACCTGCTCCTGGCGATTCTCGCTTTGCGGGAGACAAACTCGGATAAACGTGCAAAGTCAACTTCTGACCCATCAGCGGCAATCGCATCTGCCAGGTCAGCCCATTGCTGTTGTAGTCCAGCCGGCAAACATTTGACCAATCCTTCCAAGGTGGTGACAGAGTTCAAGTCTGCTTCACAGCGCATTTGCTTTAAAGCAATCTGACAACTTTCCATCTTCAAAGCAAGGTTTGACAGACTATCCGAATCGCTTCTTACTTTGGCTGCTTCACTCAACACCTCGGTCAATAACGAGCGTGCAACGACATGAGGCAGGCCAAACATTTCCTGTAGGATGCTGCGTGCTCTTTTATACCCGTCTTCAGGCGACAGCATCACACAAGCATCAATCGCTTTTCGAGCATTGCCTCGGCAATAATACATAAGATATAGCAAACGCTGTCCGGAATCGCAAGTTTTCGATTCTATATAACACTCAAATTGCCGAATAAATTTCCAGTAATCCACCGAATTGCCATCAAATGTAGATAACTCTACCCTAGGCAATGAAGCAACATCGTTGACGACCCTTTGTGACATCTTCACCGCTTCCGACTCAATATGTCGATTAACCGGAACTTCAGCAACATAGTTGTCGTTGACACTGCATCCGCTCAAACGAGCTATCGTCTCCTTAGCAATCACTAAATCTCTCTCTAATTCGAGCTCACGCACAGACGGCCCATGTTTGAGTCGAAATTAGGACTACCTCGAGATGATATACAAGAGCTACGCGAGGCGGAACCAACAGTGTCACTATCACCATTACAGGCAAGCTTATCAGTAGTGTTCAGACGTTTCGATTTACGTGGCATTATCAAAAATGGCGAAACAAAAAATAAAAAAGGCAAGAACGTCACCAATGTTTGAACAGAAATGAGTAGATGTACGAGGGTCCAAGTTGATCCTCGTTCCGCTGGATTGGCGATCCAATTGACCGTATCCAATTAGGCAATTCGATTTGAGTGCTTCCCGTCAAGTTTGGGAAGAAAACGAATACTTCTCGTCCAGTTGGAGAAGAATCAAAATCCAGTTCCAAATTGAGTACTGTAACGACCAATGTCGTTAGTTAACGCGTAGATCCCCCGTCCCTAGTTCGACAAATTCAGAACCACGATTTGGGTTTACTACGGTACTGTAATTAATGACAGTTACAATAATAATGGTATACAAACCTCAATTATATCGGAACGCACCGGTACAATGGAGTCAAAACTCCAGCAATAATAGATTCAATGAAAATGACGACCTGACGCATAAAAACTAGAAATAGTTAATTTACCAATGTTGTCGTCCAAATTTCTGTATCAAACAACAAATGACACACAAATTGGTGTCCAAATTGAAACAATAAAATGAGCCCAAATACCACGTGCAAAAATATGTGGAATTTAATGGCAGACAAGCAAAATCAATTAGTTCAACAAAACAAAAAATGTGTACAAGTGGATCGAACAGTATCAAAAATGTATACACAAATAGGTAAAACCGTGAAAAATTAAGAAAAAATCAATTTGTTTAAATAGAAAGGAATTTTACACCAATTTTTGTCATTTAAAACCATTAAACAATTTTTTATAATAATTATATACACAAACTTTATTTTATAATCCATATGTATCTCACACCATTTATAAACCATAAATGTAATCATTATACGACATTTTTAGAAACATATGGACTGAATTTTAAGCCTAAAAAACTGTCCAATGCACCCATCACGAATCCTCGAAGTTCCGACCTCTGTGTTGTTCGTTTTCTTGTCATCAATGCTAGATCAATTTTACCTGAAATCCATAAACTAAAATCTTACTTTTCTTATAAACCTGTAAACATTATTCTTATAACTGAATCCTGGACTCGTGATGATCCTTCTGAATCTAAACTCATCATACATAACTACCAGATATTTAGGAGGAAACGCACTCTTAAACGAAGTTGCGGTTGCCTTATTTATGTGCCTTCAAAATAAGAAGCAAATAGCATAGAATTTTCGAATTTAACGGAAATTGAAGATGCATTATGGAAAGAACTATCTATGCTAGATCTTTCAATAGGTTGCATCTACTACCCACTAGGTTCAACTCTATCCAATCAACATACATTAACTGGTCGAAAACCTCTATTTTCCGCATATTCTCCACTCACACAGGCCATGTATCGCATCCATAAATGAGAACTGTGGAATCGCCGCTCTATGAACGCGCAGCTAAATAGAACACAACGTAGTCGCAAAAACGCCATGCGCGCAGGTTGTACACAAGTCGGTATCTCATCCTTGGCTTGGCCTAACGGTAGCACGGGCGAACCAAGGTGTTCACCATCTCCAAGTTCTCACCACCAATCTTGAGAGGCAGATGAGGTCCAGTGGCGGTGGTAAAATAATCAGTTTTGCGCGTGTTGATTCGTAGCCCCAGCATAAAAGCAATGAGCTGAGGCGTTACAGGGTCGTCCGTAGCGTTCCAGGTTCATCCCCCAAGATTAAGATGTCGTTGGCATACTCCAAATCGGCAATCGAGACGCTCGGACTCAGAATCACACCGGCTTAATCTGAAAACGCCTGCTCCATAGTCCAATCCATCGCGAAGTTTAATAGCACAAGGGACAAAGGGCACCCTTGCCGGACACCAGTCCTAATGGGGAACGCCGAGGACACCATTCCATATGCGCGTACGCGGATCTGAGTAAATAAATAGTACGCTCGCATCATGCGCACAAGATTCTCTGGCATACCATCCGCCAGCATCACACTCCAAAGCCAATCTCGGTCGACGAAATCCAAGGCGGCTTTGAAGTCGATGAAACAAACTGTTTTTGCCTGCTTATAACTGCAACAATGTTCCAGAATCCGACGCAATATACACAACTGGTCGACGCAGCCCCGACCTCGACGAAAACCGCCTTGGTTGACTCGTGTATGTATATCCCTCTCCTCCGTAAATCAGCATTAGAGAATCACTGCAAAAACCTTCGCGACGATGTCGATAAGACTGATGCCACGGTAGTTGTCACACAATGAGGCACTACCTTTCTCCAAGATGAGGATCAAGAGTGATGTGCCCCAGTCGAGTGGAAGCTCCTCTAGTTCCCATATCTTACGATGCAAATCATGCAGTGGTTCAATCAGAACGGAAGAACAGGCCTTGTACACCTCAGAGGGGACGCCGTCTTCATCAGGGGACTTGTTGTTTCTTAGTCGGCCGATGGCTCCGACGATTACTTTGCGCGTTGGGTGATCGCAGGAAACAATATATGTATCGCATGCTACAGCCGCTGTTAGTGCAGTCAGTGGCGCCGCCCGATTTAGCAACATTCTGAAATGCTCAGCCCATCGTTTCACTTTCTTGTCCGGTTCGCAAAGCGGTGAGCGGCTCAAATCGCAAAGTGGAGGTTTGGTAGAATTTCGTCGGCCGAAGAAACACGGATCAGTCGGAAGAGTGAGCCAAATTGGCCGCTACTCGAAGCATTCTCCATTTCTTTAGCTAAACATTCCCAATACGTGTTGCGATCGTGCCTGGCAGAACGCGTGGCTTGTCGTCTGAGGCTGCTGTGCGCTGACCATCCCGAAAATCGCGCTTCGCGAGCTTTGTCAGATAACTTCAGGGTTCCCTCAGATAGCCAGTCTTTCTTTTTTCGGGAATTGATATCAAGCTCCGCTATCGAGGCTCGTTGTAACGCTGATTTCATATGATTTCATTGAGGGTCGACTGTAGCATTGGATTCGTCAGAAATCTCAAATTTAGTTAGCTCGGAGGCGAGATAATTAGATAGAGCGAGGCGCTTTTAACTGTCATTCAAAGACGCTGTATTCATTCGTTTAGTGAAGCGGGGCCTCCGACAAGAGCTGAGGTGAATTTTGTTTCTCGCGTGCAGCAAGACGAGATCTGTACCGCTGGCGTTGCCAGTCTCCGCACCACGATAAGCCCTGCAGTCCTCAATAGATGAGTTCTAGCGCGAGCGAACAAAAATATGATCCAGCTGGTGAACAGTGCGTCCGTCGTTGGTATACCATGTTAATAAGTGCCTCCTCGGATGCTGTAAGACGGTTAAAGCTGGCGAAATTGAGCATGCGCTCACCATTTTCGCAAAGTGTTCCAAGACTGAACTTGCCAATAATCGGCTGAGTAGTAGCGTCCGGTGCGCTTGTACGGGCACTTCAGACACCAGCAATGATCAACATGCCGCGCCTAGGGATTTTATCTACGGCCTTTTGTAATTCTTAAAATGCGTCAGTGGGTATGGTAGGCGCGTAAACAGACAAAACACTCAGCTTGACCGGTTTTCCACGGAAACGCATAACCAAAATTCGTAGTGAAATGGCTTCCCATAACATTAGGGCATTTTGGGCTTTCGCGTCAAGCGCAATCGCAATGCCATGTATCCCGGAGTTGTCAGTGTGTCCAGTGTGGTACAATCAGTAGGAGATGTCCCTTCCTGGAATCTTGATACGAATGCAGCCAGTGCCCGGGATTCTTACCTCCGACAAACAGCCTATACTCACGCCATAATTGCAGAGACTGCACATCGTGATGCATTGTCTACCGGGATCTAGAAGCGTTCTGCGATTCCAATATGAGATGAACAGCGGGGAGCGTGGGTTGAGGGACCCAGTTTGCCTGATGTTCACTTCAGCCGCTAAAAAGCACGAGGTGCGTCGCGTACCGGGAACGCCGTAGCATTATCGATATTTTGTAATAGTTCGTGAGGCCAGAAGTATCTTGGGAATTTGGGTACAAAGCAGCGTCCCCAGCACTACTCGGCGTTTGTTCGAGTCAGCTTCTCTAGCCTTTGCACAACCAAGTGCGACCTGCAAGGCAGCAGGGAGTTGACAGAAAGAGGTGGTGTGCACCAACTAACCGTGTACGAGACTCTGCACCAGATTTTTCCTCGGGGTTATCTCCCGAAGCCTTTCCTGCGATTGGGTATCCCGCAAGGCAGCGGAGTTTTAAAATCAGTGTTTTCCCTCCCCCTAGATGAAATGCCCTCCCAGGCTAACGAGCTTCATCTGCCCGAAGCAAACTGGTTTTCAGGCGACAGTCATTCGCCCTCGCCCCTTCTCCTGTTTCGTAGAAGCAGTTCCGCCGGGCTCGTGGATCCACCCATGCAGTCCAGAAGCTGGAGTTGGTTGTCAGAGGCTATTTGAGACGCACGACATATGGGAGCATTTTATAGACAATGGGAGCTTATCCCCACTGCCACCCCTGGCTATGACAACCTGAATATCTGGTAATTGGGTTCCATAAGTGTTGAATCAGGCTAGTCATATCGGGTCCAGGTTTCAGTTATGAGAATAATGTCTACTGAGTTCGTAATAAGAAAATATTTCAGCATTTGGATTCCAGGGGTAATTGATTGGGCATTTATAAGTAGAATACTAACACAAGAAGGAACGAGATTAGAAGAATCGGAAGTAAGCCTTAACTCAAATTTAGAGCAATTAATATTTAATTTATTAATTTAAAAAAAATGGGCATGGTCATAAAAAGGTGTATGCGGCACGAGTTGGGATGTGTATCGGTTATAAAATAGAGTCATATAATTAGAGTACTAAAATGGTTGAGTATAATGACCAGGGGAGTAAGAGGAGGGTCTATGAAGCCAGGTGTAGTCAATGGGGGACTGGTTATACTGTGTAGGTGGTATTGTATTTGAGTACGGTAACTGATATCATGCGTGCGCGAATTATTATTATTTACCAACGTCATTTGTTGGTTTAGGGGCTTCCTGAGTGTGGTGCTTCTAAATAAGCTAGGATTTAGGAAAAGAGCATGTGTCTGTCTAAATGTAAGTAAGGGGAATGGACGCTTATAGCGCGGCGGTGTTCTGTGAACTATGTCGGTGTGTGCAGGTGCTGAAGCTTGGCTTATTACAGGTGTAGCAACTACGGGTGAATCACACTGTATACACTCAGATGTATCAGAAGGAGATTAGTTTGTGGGTATATTGATAATTTTGCGCTTCTTACGACCGAAACTCCTCTGCTTTGTGTTTCAGGTCAGGCCTCATAGTAACATCAGAAAATCTACTTATGGATTTCGAAATATTTCTATTCTCTAATATATATGAAACGGAAGATTTGTCAGTGAATTTTATAAGTATCGAAGTTAGTTATTTTTTGCTGTTTTTTTGTCAACGGACAAAAGCAGCACAATCTGTCGGAATAACATATGAAGTGACAAAAGATCTTTTCAAGTCATTTAAAGGATAATTATCAGCTACAATAAATAAAATGATATTCGGAGAACGTGTTTCTCTTCGAGTAATTTCAGTGCATTGACTTTCTACAAATTTATTGGCTTGTATAAGGATATCATGATCAATAATGTAATTGGGCTTCAAAGGATATAATAACGGTTTAAGAGAATCAAATAAAGTCTGAGAAAATGTTATTTGGTTACGTAGACTTGATAGTTCAGATTCTAATTTTTTTGATTTATATAAGATTAAAGAAGTGCAATTTCTTGTTTGAGGAATTTTACGAATTTTAATTCGGAGAGAGATGGCTGTTTTAGGATGCATTATGTATATTATATCAGTTCCGTTATGTAGCGTATAGAAGAAAAAGATATATGGAAACGTAATTGGGAACACGTACCGTATTCAAGCGCGCGGTTAGAAGGTTTTCTAAGTATGGTTGTATTATAGTATATTATAGTAGTATAGTAGTAGTATAGCAGTATTGTATAGTTGCATAGTAGTAGTAGTATATTAGTATAGTAGTAGTAGTATAAGATTATAGTAGTTTGAGAAACAGTGAAAAAACTATTAAATTAACAAGATTTCGTACGAAAGTAAGAAACAATGTCTACTTGACTAAATATGCTAAACTGTGGAATCTTCTTCCAAAATATATAAGACTCAGCTCCTCTTTAAATAAATTCAAATTACATCTGGCTTCGTTCATTACCATAGAGAAAATACGCGATCTTCTCAACTTAGATATTCTACCTAACGATTTATATAATAATGGCATTCCTGAGTATTAATAATAAATGAATTTTATTACCGTTTAAAGAACATTCTCTCGGTTTCGAGTATTTACTTCACAGCATAATTTCCTAATCCGCACCCAAATTAATCTGGCACGCTGGAGACCTCAACCTAGTGGAATAAATTCCCTTCGCCTAGCGTTCAAGAAAACGGTTCGTATTCAGGTTAGAACAATCTATTTCGAGCAATCAAAATAAAAATTTCTGGAAAATCAACAACAGAAATGTTCACGAATCCTCGATGGACATTATCCGTTAAACATCTATGCTGTCGGGAACATTAATTGACTTTTTCTCACAATGCCAGTGTTTTTGTATAATATCAGATCACGTACATATTATCTCAAAGCAACTTGTGAATACCGTACTTGTAAATACTGTTACATTCATATTTATTGAACGTTAAATTCCGTGGCAGAAATGATCTTTTTTTGCAAATGTACATACTGCAATCTGACTGTACAAACTATTTTGAAGTTATTGATCATGATTGACATGCCTTGGATTTTCAAGAATGAAATTTCTTTCTTTCTTTATTTGTTTGTTTGTTTCTTTCTTTATATACATTTTATTCCATGGTTCACTAAGAATAAACGATTACAATTGCAATGAAATCCAACCATCGTGAGATAATTACATAGAGTGAAATCTAAAAAAGGAAATCCAAGATATCAAATGCGCTACAATATTGTCTGATCCGTTTATCAAAACTCTCTAGCGAAGCAACGCACATAAAACTTTGCAATCACGTAAAAATACGAAGTCCGCGAGTTCAAAATAATATCAACCGACAAAACGTGTGTTTACAAGGAAAATTTCAAATGAAGCAAACAGTATAAAAACGATTAACATTAAAAGAACAAACTTTTTGTGTACAAAATAGGAGGACGCAAAATGACCGCGAGTAACTGCAGCATGAACTCATAATCAACTTGACAATTTGGTCGTTTGGTTTATTACAATTTAGGATTTGAACTAGCAAACAAGACAGATTGAGTATCAGGATTACTTTTACGTTTTGATTTTTTCGGAACATCTTCATAATGTTCACATATACTTTTTACATATTCAAATGTCAGATCAGTCATCATCAATATTTGACAACAGATATCAGATTAATCGAAGCCAGCAGTTGACGATTTTTCAAATAGTCATCACGTTTATCATGGAGAGCACAGTCTGAAGCTTGTGGTTGAGGTTTATAAATAGATTGGGGAATGGTCTCTAATGAGGTCATTGCATTGAATTGAACCGAACATTCGGTAACACACTAATGTTCAAACCGTTTTCCGGATATTCGAAGCATAATGATAGATCTGAAATAATTCGAGGATACGCCTCAGCGACGGCAATTGGGATTAATTCCATGGTACATAAATGAATGAAACTAACCAAAGCACAGAATATAGATAAAAAGAATGCCGGCGGTTGCCCAGCCAGGCACCTAACGCAAAAAAGTCGTTCATTATTACGCCGCTTAAATCCTTAAAGATCTTGAAGGTTTCAATTAAGCCGCCTCTCAAGCAACGGCGCTTAAGTGAGTAAAGATCAAGGGATTTCGGGTGTGTAGCGTAAGGCATTCTCCACGGAATCTCAATCAAGCGAGTTGCGAGATGATATAGGCTTTCCAGTAGAAAGATGCATATCTTGTAGTAAGGGCACAACACTTGATAACAATATTCTAAATGCGGCGAAACTAATGCCTAGTAAATCGGAAGGAATACATTGGGTCTTCTGCTGGATAGCACGGATCTCAGGCTAAGAATTACTATGCGAGCACGTTGAGCTGCAGTAGCGCATCGGTCCTCCCATTAGAAGTCCTGACCAGTATTTTCAAATCCTTAACACACTGTGTGGCATTAACACTGAAAGAATTTCCAGACACCTGGACTGGAATCTTCTCAACTACTGCTGACACGAGTTGGCTCTTATTAAGATTCAGTCGGAAGTCCCACTGGTATGACACGTTCAAGGTCGTGCATCAGGGTATCTTCATCCATTGTTCGGATGAACTTCAATTCATCCGCGAAAATGAAGCATGGGCAATTCAGTCCAGGCGACAAGTCATCAATAGGTTTGTGATCACACGCAGTAGCGCTGCGAAGATTTCCATTACATGATTGCTTTTGCCGAGCTGTGGTAGGTATTTTGAATGTCTAACGGCTTCGAGCTGGAACAAAAATACCAGTTCGAGAGTGGATGGATTGCATCCATTACGGAACTTACTAAGAACACTCACAGGCTGCTCCAACTTATGATCATGAAGCCATCCCAGAAATGTTTCGGATTGTTCGGGGACTACACCTACAAGGACGGTGTATTCTATATATGCAAAGGTCGAAATCACCTAAGAAGAATACGCCGCGAGCTGATTGAAACAACCAATCGAACGTTTTAATCAGCTGTGTAATCTCCTGCTGGGCTGCACTGGGTGTGACGTAAACACCAGCATTTGCGTGGGATGACTTGCAGAAAGTTGAGATACTCGCAACAACTTGGACGTTTTCGCTGGCTAGAGATATACCCGTTCCCGTATTGTGCAAACTATACTATAAGAGGAGTGTAACGTCACGGCATTTCTTATCGCCAGGTCTATCGCACATAATGACGAGATACTGTTTGCTGATGTTTATTGGCACCATAAAGCGCAGACAGACAGGTCTCAGAATGCGCTATATCCCTGGGGTGTAACTCAGCCACACGAATAAATAGGTCAGTTCACATAATTTTATGCTACACGTATTTGCGTACAACACTGGGACGCTGGTTGAGCGCGCTTCTGAAACTAATCCTACTTGGCCTTCGATCGAAGCAACCGAGAAAGCTGCACATCTTTTGGGAGTATCAGGTTATGCAGCATATTGCATGAATGTAACTGTCCGTTGTCAGATGATTGAGGCCGCATCCATCGAAGAAGAGCAACTACTTGAGACACCTTCTTGGCTCTCACCTTTATTGAGGCTAACCCCGTCAACGTCGTCTAATCCGGATAGCAAGACTCTTGGCGATGTGCTGTTCGGTATGATCGTCACCGAATAACTAACGTTTCGATTTACTTCAGGCTTACAGATAGCATATGTCCCTACGGCTATGTTTTTTCTTATTTGAAGCGGAAGAGTTCTGTCTAATAGGAGACGGAGGGTTGTTCGGCTTAACCTGAAGTTTGTCTAGAAGTGTTTTGGCGATGTGTTCAGCCCGAAACAGCAACGCATCCCCATCCACCTGTCATTTGAATTCTACCAGGATTGGCATAGGGCGGTTACCCATCTTCCATCTCCCGACACGGTGAACTACCACCGTGGGAGAAGGCCTCAGACCTAACACCCGGATAATATCGCTGATACATCTGCGATAAAAATCTCTTCGACACTTGAATTCTGTAATGAAATTCTCCGCTTGGTTGTAAACTATTACATTACGGGTTCCGGTTTTTAAAGCAGTGCCTCAAATTGATTACGAATTCATACTACAAATGAAAGAAAGAAACATGAAAACAGAAAACAAAAAATAACCAAAAAGGCAATTATACATAATGTCACGTTTTAAGTATACGCACAAATTTTCCATCAGTTAACCTGCCACTGGCTTGGTGAAGAAATACCCTTCAGTATTCTCCAGTCGCAGCTACAAAAACCGAAGGACGGTCAGGATAACTTCTGACTTATCATCGCTTGTTGCATACGACGAGGATATCAAAGAACAAATAATCACAAACACTCATTTACATGCATTCCCATCGCACACGCACACCACCACAGGATCGGTTTCGTGCTGTTTGCACTTATCAGGCAGGCACGGTAGGATCAGTATATGCATCCAAAAAAGAACCAACTTTGGCAGTGATAGGCGCCATTACAACCTTTTTACCGACAGAAATTCTGGACGTTCCATAGGCTTATCAGTCACTTACTGTCTTCTGCTAACCCCTCACCGTGCTGGTGAAAAGAAACTGTTTTTTCTCTCTCAAGCATTGGTTATAACGCGGTGCAACTTAAATACAATACAATCTTGGCGTCGTGATCGTCGAAGATTTCAAATAGAAAAAAGAAAAAAACGTTTTGGCAGTGGTGGGTGCTTCTCTGCAGCTTTCCACCAAAAGAAATTATGGACGCTTGATTTGCTTGTTAGCCACATACTATCATGTGAAAACTGAACTGAACTGAGCTGAGCTGAATGATAACGCGCGTAATTTGAAGGGCTTACCGATCCATTCGCAATGGCTCAAGTGTGCATAGTCTCTGATCCAGTAATGCTACATGTTTGGTCTTGCCTGCACAACTATGCGTATGAGGATGCTATTTTTGCAGCTGAACGTTTATTTGCGGAAACACAAAGTAGTGAAAGCTTGCATCTGCTTGCTACTAGTCTTTACCGTATCGGAAGACCTAAACAAGCCAGTCGGCTATTAACATCATTCGAATCTCTTTCCCCCAAATGCCGGTACGTATTCCACGGTAACTAAACGTTTCTACAGGTACCTTCTATCTAAATGTAAATTCGATTTTGGTTTGCTCAATGAAGCTGAAGAAGCTTTGTTAGGTCAGACACTTTCCGATAAACCACTGGATGAATTGGCTCAGATGTATGGAGAGCAAGCCTGTTACGCTATTTTATTGCTCGGAAATATTCGCAAACGGCAAGGAAAGTTCAACGAGGCCACTGTCTGCTATAAAAAGTGTCTTGAGCTTAATCCTATGCTTTGGTCGGCCTTCCGAAACCTCTGTGACATTGGAGAACACTGTACTCCTGCAATATTCAAATTGCACGATGGCTTGTGTTTCCCCACACCCATTTATCAACCCGTGGAGTGTTCTAATTTCATAGGCAATGTTCAATCACGGCAGGATTTTCCAAATCCCGAACAGATCGACAAACCTGATTTGGAAGAGTTATGCAGGGAAAACGTGAACCCTGATAAGCATAATATATCTTCAGATTCTCTAATGACACGCAAGACACTCCCAGAATCATTTGTAAATAATTTCGACAAGACATATGTCTCATTCTCTGCAAACTATTTTCGTGTCGAAAAAACTCCTGAAGAGCATCTTTGCGATCCTGTTATTCCCAAAGCTCCTAAGCCAGAATTACCTCAAATTTTTTCTACTAAACCGATTAATTTCGAATTCCTTGCCTCCAACTCATCAGAAACTCCACAATTTGGATCCTTGGCACGTATTGCTCAGAGCCCGATGTTTGCCTGTGTACCTGTGAGTTTGGAATATTAATTTAAACTCGCTTTCGCGGTTTCCTCAATGATATGCGAAATTCGTTTGCTTTTATCGTTTGAATAATTTTTTCAATATTTAATGACTTGCAGGTGAATAATCTTTAAAATAGCTACATACGTCATTGCCTAATAAAAAAATCTTATGGTTTATTAAGTTATGCTGTTGCAATACAATTATCTCTACTTCAACCCATTCTCCATCATTTTTCAAAGGTAGTCATTATGAAATGTCCAGCGATTCTTAGTTGTCTCATTTATTGTTTTTATTTGAAGTGAAAGCTTGAGTGACAAGATTCAGACTCGCATTTCTTGAACGAAAAGTGAATGCATCTTTTGTGACACCAGAAAGTCCAAATTGATTTTCGTGTGCAGTTATGCTGATATTCTTCATTGCATAAGTAGCGCCGCAGGTAACTTAATACCACCACCGATTTTAAATGTACACAAGACACGCTGCAGTCTCACTGCCATTATTCGTCTAAGTCTGTGTGACCCAACACCATTTCAGCTTAAGTGCTTACTGTGCCCGCAAGACAATTTACCTGACTAATGTCTCATGCTTTCGAACAGACATACCATTTAGACAAGGAGTGAGTTTTGAAATTCAACTTTCGTATAGTTTTATGGCATGACGGTCCATGTTTTCTATCCGTTTTTTATTTCCTTTCTCATAGCTGTCTAGGTCTGGGAAACCTGGCAGTCTCTTAAACCACGTGCAGTCTTTGACTGTGCGGCACTTTGCCTGGATCAGGCTTGTGTTTTCATACCATATATCCGTTTTGCTGACTTACACCTCATGTTGCGAATGTCAAACCGTTTCCTCTATCATGATTTTGTTTATTGTATTCAACTTTTTCATCGTATTATACGGGAAAATTAGCAATGGAAAATCTTTGAATGCTGTTTATGTATTTCGTACCTCGCATCCCCACACTTATGCTCCACAACCGGTATGTGGCTGTTTACCGTGATAAGATTTGATATAGTTAGCAATGAAACAGGGTATAAATGATAAACAAAGTTATACTTTTAGGAACGGTTTACAACACCGCATAATACATCATAATCTTCACGTTCTTACACTTAAGATGATGCATTCGTTATTCACTGCAAACTTGAGGTGGGTACATGAACATGTTTAATGTTTAAACCGTCGCTTATATTATATAGTGCTCCCGTTCGTTTCTCGCCAAGCCATTCCTGGCAAACAAGCGACTCGCGTTACTCCTAATAAAAGCGAGTAACATGTGAAAAGAATATTATTATATTATTATCTTGGACGTTACCGTCTCTGGAGGTTCGTCATAAAAATGTAGATCATTGACTCATCGCGCATACTGTTCCGCTAAGTAATTCTTGTGTTCTTGTTTGTTTCATTGCAGGTTTTCCATAAATCTTTGATCTCGGTAACAACGGCTGAATCGTTATTTTCTGGTTCGAGTAAACTGGGTAACAATACCTTACCTCACCGGCATTCAGCACTCAACGAAACCATACAGAACTCAACTTCCATCAAAAGTCCAATTCGCGAGTGTCCAAGTAACCTCAATTCTGCTCGGCGACCCTCACATTCTACCGATCATCATGGAATAGGTTCCATGCACGTTGCTGTCGTATCTAATGCAAATAAGGTCCATGTACATGGACGCTTGTCAACGGAAAAGACAACAACTTCCACCCCTGCGTGTGCTGCTGCGTCGCTTCGGCGGTTAGTATTCTGCGAATCACCTCATTCAACCTCTATGTTCGGCCAACACAGTGGAAATAGACCGCATGTAAGTCCTTCTAAATCTCGTTTGGATCCTCCTGTTCTTCGAAGTTCAATTCAGCGCGGCAATGGAATTAGTCACACTATAGCTCTTCGATCTGACGTTACAATGTTCGATAATGTAGCGTCTAATCCCACTGAGCATATTGCCCTCCGAGCAACTTCGCAATCCTCAACTAATCGAATGGATGCTGATACATCTTCGATGAAAGATTATCAGCAATCAGGTCCTAGAACACGATCACAAACTGCGGCGGTTGCATTCAACCAGACTCAAGGAATTTTACGTCGTTCGACTAGATCTTCACGTAGTAAAACAGTGCAGAAAAAGTCTGAATCCCGACAATCGATTAAGGATTTTTCAAAGTCAGGGGAACAATCTGTTCAAAAAGACAATGACTCGCATATTTCGGAAGATTCCCATTCACTGAACGCCACTTTTGGTGAAGAACCTTTTTTCGAAGACGTTATTTCCATAAACCCTATATGTTCTGACAAAAGTGACCCAAGAGTAACCTCATTAAGAGGTTATTTACATCTGTTGGCCGAATTAGGCAAGATATATCAACTAATGGCACAGCATAATTGGAAAGCCACTACCAATTTGATCTCCAAGCTTCCATTTTCGCAACTTTCGACTGGTCGCATCTTATCCTGGGCTGCACGGGCTCACATCGACAACGCTGATTACGTCAACGCAAAAAAGATATTTTCAGAAATCCGGCGTCTCGAACCCTGGCAATTAGTTGGTATGGATTTTTATTCCACCGTATTGTGGCAGTTGCAAGCTGATCATGAATTATCGCTGTTGGCCCACGAGCTACTGCAACTTGACCGAAGCGCACCAGAACCGTGGTGCGCTGCTGGAAATTGTTTTTCACTCCAAGGAGAGCATGAAATAGCTACGCGGTTCCTCCAACGTGCCATTCAGGTAAGTCCATAAGAATTTTGTTACATGTTACTTTGTCATCCTATTTTTTAAATTTCATCAATGAAGCTTTCGAATTAAAACATAAATAATATGAAGTTATACTTTGATGCCTGCGATAAATTGGATTCGCACAACAAACTACAAGTTTACGGCAGAGGATTTCAGCAACATAATAGATAAATCAAAATTGTTATGCACAATTAAAACTTAATTTTTCAAAGGAAGTGAATTTTTGCGGATATCCTATTTCATAAACATCAAAGCAAATCTTTACAATATTTATTTCGTGGTGCGATTGTGTGACCTGTCTAACAGATCTGCATTTAGAATCCCGTCACAAAATGAACGAACCGGGGATGTATGCTTGTAATTCCGAAGTACAAAGAATTGAACTTTTGTCGCTACTGTTCTATTGTTTGAGCTATTTTTCTATAAATTTTAATGCACGAGTGTGCAATTGTGCAGTACGTCTGTGCGGTGCCGTTAACCGTGTCAAATTGATTTGCTACCGGTACTTAGCTGTATGCGGAAACACGCTGGAGTCTCACTGACATTTCCGTTTTTATTCTCCGTAATATCTGTCTAGGCTTGGCGACCTAACAGTATCTTAGCTCACGTGCAGTCTATGACTGTGCGGCACTTTGCCTGGGTCAGGCTCGTGCTTCCATATATTATATATTATACATATAATTCTGAAAGCAAACTCGTACCTACTACCATGTCTCATAGCGATATTGTTTGAGCATATTTGACGTCTCCAGTTATTCGACAACCTTTTGGGTTAGCTATTACCATGTCATACGCAACGATGCTATTCGTAATAAGCGCTTCGGTAGTAATGTTGATACGGAGAAGCAGATCAACCTGCACTGGCTGTGCCGGTTATGCCACGTTTTGCGAATGCGAGACTACCGAATTCTAAAACGGTTACTTTTGGGACGCGGTCTCACGATTGACTCATAACTTGTGGTGGCCAAACTTTTGCACAGCATAAAAAGCTAATAAACGGCGAGGTCCGTCTACGTGCTGGGTTCCTTACGATATACTATTGCAGTAACTGGTTACGCTTTAGGACGTCTCGAAAATCGTTTTTTTTCAGTGACACTTGCAGTAAATATCTTAATTTTGTATGTTTTGGTGTAGTGACGAAGAAAGGTTGGTATGATAAATGGCGTTGAAACCGCAAGGAAACTGATATCTCTCTACACGTTCACGAAACTTGAATAAATGCAGATTCCATTCGAGGTTTAGACACTTTACCCCATTCGTTTATGTCTATTCTTCACTAGATTCCGTAATGTATCCGTCTTCATTATAGGTATGCCCAACAAGTGCTTATGCGTTCACGTTGCTTGGTCACGAACAATCCACCTTGGAGGATTTCGACAAAGCACTCAATTCCTTCCGCCATGCTTTGCGGCTAGATCCCAGGCAATACAACGCGCTTTTCGGCATGAGCAACGTCTACTACAAACAGGAACGTTTTGAGCTAGCCGACTGCCACCTGTCACGTGCAGTCGCTTTGTTCCCGCAGTCTCATCTATTGTTGACCAACTTGGGAGCTTTACGTGGTCGTTTAGGACATTTGGATGATGGCCCGGATAGTGCTCTGGCGCTGGTCACAAAAGCTTGCAAAATACAGCCAAATAATCCGTTAGCACGTTATCACCGCTCGTCAATTCTTTTTCACCTTGGACGCTATGCGGTAAGTTATGATGGATGCGAAGTTGTGCAGTACTATCACGGTATCTACCCACATCCGATGACTGATTTTAGTGTTATCGTTTTCAAAAAAATTCCTTTCCAACCCCTGGGAGACATTACCTGACTTTCTGGCTTGTGATTTTATGCATACATAATCCTAGCTTGCATGGATTTTATTCGCTATGCAGTAAGCACCACCAAGATACGATTGATGGTTGTATGTCGCTCAATCTCTCCAACACTAAGCAATTTCTTCCCCCAGAAACTCTTGTATACATGTCGCATCACGCTGTGTTGATTGACAAATGCAGTTAAGCTAGCCTTCGTGTTTCATGCACCCGTAGGTCTGCTACATGAAAAAATATGATATTTATACGGATTACAAGCGATTCGTCACAATCAACTGGTATCAAAGCTGAGTGCAGCGAATATGTTCCGCTCCGATTTGTCAAATTTCTAAGCATTAGAGTAACGGTTCGCACTACTACTTTGTATACTCGTTCCCCGTGAATCGAAGTATTTTTTAATCGTCTTAAATGTCAAACGTCAGTAAATATTTTGCTGACTGTCTTGATTACAACTGTCAGCAAAAATAAATTTTCCAACTTAAATGAAGCTGTTGGACAGATCCATCGCTGATTGGAAGACGTTGATGACATAGGCAAAGCTTTTGGGTGCCAAACACGTATTACACCTGTATACCTTTATTCCTGGGCTCTGTGGTCTGTCTCGTCACCTTATGGTATTTCAGATTGGATCGATTCGAATACCGCTCCGGTGTTCAGGATGCGTGATTTTATCCCTTTAAGGCGTATCATGTTGCGCACGTGACAGGCACAGTGCAATGATTTATTTTTGTCTACCTCAACTGTCGTGGGTGTTGAGTGGTGCGGTCTTTCTCTTCTGCACAGACAGTAATTTGTCAAATGGCGAATAAGACTGTAGACTGTGAATTTCTATTATTACATGTGTATAACTCACATTGATTTAACAAATAAAATTGTTTACACGACTAATACATCTTAACATGAACGGTTACGCCGAACGAGACTCAGCAGCACGTAGCGGTTCCAATTGTTAATAATTGGATTTACTTCAAACCACCGTACTTTGTGGTAGCAGACTGTACTGAGACGATGTAATTTGATAACATTGAATTAACACCGTTTTATCACACGATGCTTCTAGCCTAATATAACTATTAAAGATTATCTCGAAGCGCAAGCATCTCCATAAACATCGTAACAAATTTAAGGTTTACTTAATTTTACTGTCTACATGACAGTCAGAAACCGGTTGGGGTAAGTGCGGGGATTTGAGCAATACTTTACGTCGGTCATCTTTGCGTTGACCAGGAATCATTATGTGATTCTGTGTTTAAACATCGTGATTCGTTGTACGAACCCCAATCAAACCGTGGTTGCATCAATGACGCGTATCGATGTTTGACTTCCATTATATCACGATGGAATTATACGTATACGAACACAATGACTGTGCCTGCGCCCCTAGTATGCAAACCACAATCCAGTAGCACAAGTGAATAAACTGCGAACAACGAGACATCTTTCAGCTACCACTGCCATGTTTTTTCAATTATTCTGCTTAACGAACACAATTTCATGCAACTGCGTCAAGGTCGCAACTGAACGAAATTCAAGACACGAGATTTGAGTGTAGTAGCTACTGTACTTGTGTGCGACTATCTCCTGGAGGATAAGTCGGCTTCAATGAAGATTCTTGGGAATTTGGGTACAAAGCGACGTCCTCAGCACCACTCGTCGTTTGTTCGAGTCAGCTTCTCTAGCCTTTGTACAACCAAGTGCGACCTGTAAGGCAGCAGGGAGTTGCCAGAAGGATGTGGTGTGCACCAACTAACCGTCTACCAGACTCTGGTTTTTCTCAGGGTTTTCTCCCGAAGCCTTTCCGTAAGGCAGCGGAGGTTGAGAATCAGGGTTTTTCTTCCTTTAGATGAAATGCCCTCCCGGGATAACGAGCTCCATCTGCCCGAAGCAAACTGGTTTTCAGGCGCCAGTCACTCGCTCTCGCCCCTTCTCCTGTTGGTAGAAGCAGTTCCGCCGGGCTCGTGGAGCCACTTGTGCAGGCCAGAAGCTGGACTTGGTTGTCAGAGGCTATTTGAGACGCGCGCCATATGGGATCATTTTATAAACAGTGGGATCTTATCCCCACTGCCACTACTGTGGTATTCGATAGCTTGGAAACCAGCTTGAAAGATGGATTACATCGACTCTAGCAACCTTAGTAGTTAGGATTTTAGCGGTCATATGAGGGTTTGGTCTCTGTGACAACCTGGATATAGCGACCTGTATACCGTGGTGCAGATGGTGTTTTTTAACTGAACTTTATGCTCCATATGCAAGCGCAAAATCTTCATACACCGTGAACATTTTAAACTCGTTCCGAAACATTGAATCTTATGCTCTTTCATTATTTCAGGAAGTTTTAACGGAATTGCAAAAACTTCTTGTGCTTACACCAAGAGAGGCCATGGTATATTTGATGATTGGACACACTCACAAGAAACTAGGTAACACGCCGCAAGCCATGATACATTATTCTTGGGCAATGGGACTGGACCCCAAAGGAGCAAATACGCATTTACGAGACATCATGACAAACCCCCCGATGACTGGTCGTGGAACCTCGCGTGGTGCTGGCACTGAGCCATCTGGAGTAGAAAATGGAACCGGGGTAAGAAGAGCCACACGGTCAAGGACAGCAACAGCTGTTCCCAGTGATGTCACTTCGGATGACGATCGGCCAATGGACGAAAGCTCTGTGACCGAGGCCGATTTCATGGATTCCGATTTGGCACAAACCTCGGAAGAACCGGCAAATGACTCCTTACTGCCTACCACAACGAACGGACACCGTATTGCTGATTTTTCAACATTTCTCGGGGACGTGAGGTCTGCAGATCCCCTGTTTACAGATTCCACAAGTGGTGAGCTACAGGAAACGATGGACTTGGGTGATGATAACGTCGATGACAATCACAATGAGTAAATTGGTACTCTATGTCTTGTACAGCCTAATGTATGATTTATTCATTAATACCTAATTTGGCTTTCATCACTCGGTGCCCTTTTTCATTTGCCACTTTCGATCCTTGACGTGTAAGTTGCTTATAATACTCGCTCGTCCAGACATCATTCTATTGATTATTTGTGACTATTCAGGGCTCGGCAAACTCAAAGTATTATGGATCGACCCCAGCATATTAAATCGCTGTGTTGTGTGTTGGTCGATGTCGACCATGAATGTACATCCTAAGTGCTTGATGAGTTCATGCTCCGCAAATATTTCTTACCCGCTACGCTCACAGCGATAAGCAGTAATCGGTCGATCAGCGGCGTTTGCAAACTGTTGGTGTCACCTACGCTCAGCAACCGAGAGCAGTATCTGCTCCTCCCCAGCTTGGAGATGTTTTACTTAGTGCCTCCAAAGTAAGTGGTCAGGAGCAACTTCTTCCCGAACTTGTAGAGTTAATATCACGTTTTAAGGGATTCGGCAAACGTTTATGTAACACACGTCGAAGGTCGACTTTCTGATTTCAACTCACCATAGAGTAGATATTTTGGAAGACAACGGTTTTCCGGCGTAAGCCGTGGTCATATCAGGGTAAAACTGTTGTTGTTGTTGTTATCCACTGCAGAGAAAAGCGAAAGGGTGAGCGCATCACTGGTCGTTTATATTTTACTTCAGTGGTCGAGCTTCATTTCACACAATATTGCCATCATCGAATGTATCATTACCTCCACGATAAGTACCGGGTCTTGACTACTATGCAACCTTGACAAGATGTATGAAAGCACAAGCCTGATCAAGGCAAAGTGCACACAATCATAGATTGCATGTGGACTAATATACTGTCAGGTTGTCAAGGCCTAGACAGATATGAGGAAGAAAATACAAGTGGGAGTGGCAGCGTGTTTCAGCATGCAGCAGACTACCAGTGGCCAATCAATTTAACACGGTGTTAGCTGCACAGATGTGCTGAAGACAAGATGAAAGGAGGAGCTAATGATAATGATCGGTGCATACACTTCTACTACTACGTGCTTAAATTTTCAAAAAAAAATCAGTAGCTTTAAAGCGTAACAATGTCTACTGTTTCGAAATACTGAGAACCTAACTTTACTATCCAAACCTCATGTGAAGAAGTATAGAAATACAGTTATTCATTATATTAAACAAATTGAACGGCGGTTGCCAACGCATTCCTAATTATACGATTTCGGTTGAACAATATTACAGCAGTAAAAATATTATGAGATGTTGAAAACAAATCAGTCAGGTAACATGATTTGCGAACTTTTTCGAGCAAAGCAGCCATAATCTGAAGTAGGAAAACGGCACATCCAAACTACAACCAGTTTACTAGTCTAGATTATTTCTGAGGTTACTCGTCAGCACAGGGTTCTTCGTGACCAATGACGTCAGCCTCAAATAGAAGAAATAGAATGGCGTTTTTCTCTCACTAAAGACTTTCGGCGAAATCGAAACCACGAAGTAAGTTAGCGGTCCAGCGGATTTCGCCGTATTTGAGTAGTAGTGCATACTTGAATCACCGCCTTTAGTCGACGCTCAATCAATCTGCTTCAAATGTGTCTAGAGTAAGATTCGTAAAGGTTTACTAACGGTCAAATTTCATTCCTCAGTCTACTAACTCGGTAGTCGTCGGTACGCACGTCATTTATGTCACGGGACAGCACTCGCTGTGTGCGCAACTAACAACGACACCTGATACAGATACTTTTATGGCCTAAGAACAGGATTGTTGTCTGTATGGTCCGTAACAAGACTAGTTAGATTGGTTCGTGATATCTAACCTGTAGATTCCCCAGTTCCACAAATTCCGTTTGATAAGCGGAGGCTAAAGTTTCGTCCGATATGCAATCGGCACCCTTAGATTGTGAAAAAAGACACATGGCAAAAATTCTGAAGATAACCATACTGAAATATATTGAATCAAACAAGAAGTCAAATAATATTAATCAGGTGGAGATGATTCCACTCGGCGGGACCGTTTCATAGTCCGTTGTGTTCATGTCTGACAGACCGAGGTTGTCGTTTTCCTCTGTGCTGCGCTCGTAGTCGATGACTTGCAAATTCGGGTCTTCGTCTGGCGCGTAAATGTTCTGAATGGAGGGAAAATGTAACAAATAATGATAAACTTCTTTTTAGTATTCAAACCTATATATATTGCGTATGAAGGTTGAGTGCCACAACTCATTGATCACTTACAACAACTCGCTATGTTCAGTGCGGCATTAAATCTCTAGAGCAATTGAGCCACGCAGTGCAGAAGTACTCCATGATTGCACATTCGGGTAGTGCTATAGTTAGTTATACCACATCCTAGAATCGCTTGTCATCTCTGCTTGAGATATTGCCAGAAGTAGATTGAAACGTTAGCCTTGTATACGATTTCTGTCATTAAACCGGCCATTCGTTGAGCTCGTAAATTTAATGGCGAGGGAGCTGAAGGGTATCTTAAGGACAGGGTGCGGTAACCTTTTGAGGTGTCTGATTGTCAACCAACTGTTTGGTCGCATGCATTAATTCAGGACTGAAATGCTACAAAGTATTGATAAGTCCTCGGGATGGAATCGGTATGGTATACTCAAAAGTGGTGCCTAAACGATCCCATTAATTTGATGAGGCCAAAGTTGAGATATGTTTAAATTAAGGAATGTGTACCCCACAAGCATGGTGTTGAGGATTGTTTAGTATGAAGAAATCTCCAATTGGTTTCTGTTATCAAACGCGTATATCTTAACGGGCTTTCATCATCATCATCATTAAGCACAAGTCTGGAGCCAGACAAAGTGCCAAGCAATATGAAGCAGATAAGCAAGCGCGTGGAAAATGGAAAGCAGGCAAGCGGAACAGGCAAAAGCAAGTGCAAAAAGCAGCTTGTTTTTGTAGTTCCACTACATGCGATTTTGTTTGTTCGTTTTGTTCATCAAATGTAATATGATAATAGTACACCGGATAAAAGATTAGGATACATGATAAAATAGATTGGCTCCACTGACTTCGGTTTGCAGCCATATCGTGTGGACCTCACAGTCAAACGAATACACCCAACTGAGCTTAGCGCTACGGCGAGTTTCTTCATTCTTACGCGCCACGTCATGTACTGGCCACCCTAGGCTCTGCGAATAAGGCGCGGTATGGTAAACGGTGAGGAGGCATTCTTAAAACATGCCCCAAACGAGCAAGCATCAGCATTTCTCTCAGTCCGTGGCCTCTTAGTCCTAACATCCGCTTGCAGACAACTATATTTGTGACGCGATGCTTCCATCGAAAGGCAAGGGAAGTCAAAAACAGAAAGCCGACGGACATCTTCCGCTCGGATAGCCATAAAGTAGTGTAGCACACACCACTGCGTTGTACATTCGGCCTTTAGTATGAAGTGAAACATCGCATCGACGCCATAAATGGCGAAGGTTAGCCAACGCTACACCCACTTTCCGAACACGGTGTGAGATCTCGTTTTCGACACAACCACCAACAAGGCACATGCCGTACCTTGAAGCTTCAAGTACCAGGCGGTCAAGGGCTTGTTGCATTATATGAGGGTCATCTCCCAGAAGTGCGATGTCATCCGCATGGTCTAGATCGGTAGCTCTCTCACCCGGTAGAAGTTAAACACCTGAGCCCACCAGACCAGATAAAGCTTTCCTCAGGACATCGTCGATCGCGAAGTTAAAAAGGAACAGGGAAATCGGGCAGACCTGCCTCACCCCGCTGCTAATATTGAACGAGGACGACAATTGTCCGTACGCTTTTAAGATCCAAACATACTTCTCGGGCATTCCATGTCTCAGCAGACAGTTCCAAAGACTTTCACAATCGATTGAATCGAAGGCTGCTCGGATGTCCAGGAATACCACGATAGTTGGCATATGAAATACGTGGCGTTGCTCCAGTAACTGACGGAGTGTGAAAATTTGATCTATGCATCCTCGACCGGCACGAAACCCGGTTTGCTCCTCACGGATTCGCTCTTCTCGTTTGGTACTCAACCGGTGAAGCAGGATGGAGGCCAGTATTTTAGGTGCTACTAAAATGAGACTGATACCCCGATTATTTTCACAGGAATCGCGCCGTCCCTTTTTGAAAATCGGAGCAATTTCTGATTCTCTCCAAGGAATCGGAACGCGCTTATCAGCCCATATGTTGGCGAACATCGCTTTACATAGATTGCACCCACGCAAGAGGGAGAATGCTGCGAACAGTCGTGAGTACACGTATGCAGATACTATACAGGTTATAATTGAAACATCGAGCGTGGCCTTGTCTAAATCTGGGAAGACTCGATGTTGTTTTGCTCTCGTTTCGACTTGTGCACGGACGACGAGCACAAGTTTCATGTGACTAATGATGAGCCCGCTCAGATGCTTGATTGATCTGTTAGACCCAATGGCTTACACGCGTAATATTACGTGAGTATAAACAATATGGCCATATACTGAACCACCGACATCCAAATTCCTTTTGCAATGCAGCATTCCGATACACGTAGAAATTGAGGAAGGCCCACGGTATAGGCAGTTAAAGACTAACTAGTAGCGTTTGCGCAGTCCACCTCCCGATCATGTGGTAAGCATATGAGAACGTTTGCTGAAAAATTATATCTTATAAAGTGGATGGGCGTGTAAAGCTGTTGTGACGTATGACAATGGAAGAGACAAGTAAGCTGACGTGCTAATGACGCTCTACCTGTGCATGGACGTGCAATCGTACAGTACTTCTGTGCTGTGCGGCTAAAACCGTGCTAAATTGATTGGCCACGCTGGATTCTCACTGCCATCTTTATTCTCTATTTCTCATATCTGTCTAGGCCATGGCAACCTCACAGCAATATCGTCCATGTGCAGTCTCGGACTGTGCGGCACTTTGCCTGGATCAGACATGTGCTTTCATACCATACCATACCTGTTCACGAAATGTGCTTTAATCTATTTTACATTCGAAATGTGCGCTTACGATTACACAGATTCGATATCCTTTCAAGTGAAAAACTTGTCAGGATTTCCTGGTATCGTATATGCTTAACAAATACACATTCAGCAGTTGCTACTGGATGATGATGACGAATTGGACTCACCTGCAGATAACTGTTCCCCGCAGGATCTCTCAGTTCAAACGTCACATTGAGAAGCGCACCGGATGAAATCTGATATAAGAGAAAGTATTGTTTAATCTCCCGACAATGATTCGCTGGACTCATGTGAACACAATTTCGACTATGGTGAGAATAATTAATGGGAATAATTAATACCCAAACGGTAACATGTGGCCATTCAAACAGTCATTTTTTGAGTTGCCCGTTCTTTTCGGTAAATGTGACATCTTTGTACATGTACGGTTAGAGCAGGCCCAGGTACAATACACGACTGATCGGTACTGCCTGACCCCATGTTCGAGATTTCACGCAGCGTAATACGTTAATCACTGGCTAGTAAAAGGCAATTAACTTGATTCTAATACGTACAAAACGCCGCAACCGGTGATCACGCGTACGTAAACTCTATTGGCCATGCACCGTTGACAAAACTGGATCTCATATGTGCTTTAGTCTACCCTCAAGCACACAGGCCACTGCCTGCGTGTAATCCCAAATCTGTTCATTCGTCGTCTATTTAGTTAACATTTTATTGTAATTGAATAGCGTTAAACTTATTCCGCCAGCTGTCGATTCGCTAAGGAAGAGCCCTATCCCAACATCCGCATAAATGTTGCGAAATTTCTGGCATTTTTCCGATCACAAGAAAGATGCTATGGTATGGTATGAAAGCACAAGCCTGATCCAGACAAAGTGCCGCACAATCAGAGGCTGCACGTGGGCTGAGATACTGTCAGGTTGCCCAGGCCTAGACAGATATGAAGGGGAAATAGAAATAGAAATGGTAGTGTGACTTCAGCGTGTTTCAGCATGCAGCTCACTGTATGCATGTATAATGAATAAGAGCACAAGCCTGATCCAGGCAAAGTGCCGCACAGTCATAGACTGCAAGAAAGCTGGTAATCGGAGCATGAGATTTCTATTCCTCAGATGAGGGCTAACACGAAAAACCCTGCATCCACGCACGAAACCGAGAGCACGTTGTGATTTTGCAGGCTCCGCATTTACGGTAGCTAAATCACGGCTTTCCAACACAATAATCGGATTTCAACATACAACTTGCCGCAATATGACGATTAATATTGAGGGTGCAAACAAGCCAGAATTATGTTATGAAGAAGCAGTGAAGCATACACTCACTTGTTTCAACTTTTCAACGATTACCCCAAATTTTCCTTCACGGTCTTCTTTGGAAGCACTATCACCAAGAATGAATGGATTCGCCTTTATGAGCTAGATGATGAAAGATTGATTCTGATAGCGCAGCACTTTGCGGAACATACAAACGTGAACCCTACCCCGCAGACTTACTTGTTCTCGTACCGCGAGCAGAAAACCCTCTAGCGTCGTGAACCGACCCCCGAGTGACCCGCCCAATGATTCGAGTTCAAGCTCGGGGATACGAATTCCTGCTGTTTCCGACACGAGAACGTCCCTTGATAGGTCAGAGGGGTGAGTCAGTCTCAGACGATGAATGCGCCCCTTCGGTGCCACGCCTCCTCCGGATTTGACCTCATTGTCCTTGTGGCCGCAGTTGGTACACACGCTGGCCATGATGACGACTTCTTTGAAGTGTGGAATGTCTGAAACGAGAAACATTCAAAACGGGTAGAAGCGTTGGTTAAGTTAGCGCAGTGTATTGCAAATCATGGATTTATTTGTTTGTCTTGGCCGTATGAAATCACATACCTTATCCAGGGCAAGTGTAACACAACCATAGAATAAGATACTGTCAGTTTGCAAAAGCCTAGACAGATATAAGCAAGTTAACTCAACATGGTACTGCGTATTTCCGCATAGGCTGGCTGGCTTGCCGAAATACCTCCACGTGGTGCCAGCTGGGTGGGCTCGGTTCTCCGAGCTCAGCGAAAGGTTCGGCGGTGGTGTCTGAGGGTGTGGTGGGTTTTCGCCTGGCAAGCGTTCTCCCTATAAAAAGCCACAAAAATCCAATGATGACATCACGACGCGGCGGATGTGACTCGCCGCTCCAAAAGTCACTGCACCTTGTCCTATCCAAGGACATTGTATGGTGCACAGGCAAAAACTGAAGTCACCAACCTATCAACGGGGTTATCGGGCTCCGAACTGGAAATTCCCAGAAAAGGGCGTATGAACCGCTTCGTCGGTCACCGGACACCGATAGGTGCGAACCTCTCTCGCTCCACTGCCTTGTGGGTAAAGGCTCGGGGTGGGACCCCCTCAACGAAATCTCCCCTACTTCGGTGTAGGCAACCGGGTAGTATCATGCCTACGTTCAACGATGCCGATGACAACGCTTTGTACCCCCTTCTAGCTTTGTACATCTCATTGTTCATGTTGAACGGCACTATATCTGTATCAGATTGTGCAAATATAATAATAATAATAATTTCCGCATACTGCTCAGTACCGTCGGCGAATCAAGTTAGAATTAATTCGTTGTCGAGTGAGTCTTTCTTCCTTCAAGAATTCAACGACTGGAAAACCATTTGGCATATAAGTGAAGATACAGGCTCACTCAACAATAGTCACATCGTTCGCATTTACTTTGAAGTTTGCAGAAATCATGACGGATTTTAACATAACGGGAGGTAGCAAAGCAAGTATAGCTTATGGAAGATGCTTTAGAGTGCAGATTTCGAGAGATATGCGTTGTGTTCAAATGAGCCTAACTTAATAGAGGGAAAAATGTGTTATTCTAATTTAACAGGTTTAAAAGATGAATTAGAAATATTTAAGATAACGGAGCTTTCACGAGGCAGTGAAAAGTAACAGATTGTGTGGTAGAAAAACGGCTCCTGTGATAAGCATTAACGGGCGGTGAAGTATAAATTGTACCAAATCATCGAATTTGATTTCTGGTATAACCGAAAACCATGTGAAGTCGAAGATTTCTTTTTTTAAAGTCGTCCGGCTTAAAACGCACATAGACGCGGTATGATGGTGTTATAACGCCGGTAGTAGCCATTGAAAAGAGGCTTAGTCTAGTATTTTTAATCACCGGAAGAGACAGGAGGCAAAATATAGAATCCCGATAGTGGCGCTAGTCACGAATGTTTGTGGAATCAACTTGACGATATATCGTGTTACTCACATCCCATCCCTTGCATGTGAGCACCACTATATATGGAAATTTATTAGCGCCTCAAGTGCTTGGCAAGAAATCCCATTGTGGTTCTTTGTAAGAACCCATTTTATTGTGTCATTCAAGTATACCTATGTTCAACTTGACGATATTTGCACGTTTAAAGAAGATCGACGCTTTCTTTAGGGCTAAGCAAAAGGGGTGAAACCATATAGGTCACGTGCTACATTAATATCTAACTGACATTACATGTCAGAGCGTGTTTAATCTTAAGCTTCGTTTAGGCCAATGGACCATGTAGAGGATGACGAGAATCGCTTCTTCACGGGGATAGTTGAACTATAATATCACACTATAAAAGCTTGTTTACTTACCGAGCATTTTCATCCGAATATTCGACGGAGCGTTGCAATTAGGGCAGTTCACTTTGAAGTCCAACACTTCTTCTTTCACATCCAGTTGAGGATTCTCGGTATTGGTGACTCCAGACGGTTCGCCAGATTCAGCTGCAGACTTCAGTCACGATTGATGCGAATAAAATTACGGGGTTGTTAAAGCACACTAAACATATAAGAAATTGGTCTAGCATATGTTAGATAACAGAGCATCAAGGGTATGTGGTAACTGTCTGGAACGGGTAAAACGATAAGCGAGACTAACCAAGCGACCGAAACATGTAACTCGAAATTTCACCAGACTGTTCGCGAACAAATGCTATCTACAATTTCAATAAACTACATATAATACACGCTTCACATTGATTGAGACGCAAACTTATAAAATACCAACCACCTGATTTCACGCTCGCCGTTTTATAGTGCACTTGCTGGTTCCAAAAATTGTCATAGCCGGAGGTGGCAGTGGGGATAAGCTCCCACTGTTTATAAAATTCTCCCATATGGCATGCGTCTCAAATAGACTCTGACAACCAAGTCTAGCTTGTGGCCTGCATGAGTGGCTCCCCGAGCCCGGCGGAACTGCTTCTACCAACAGGAGAAGGGGCGAAGGCGAGTGACTGGCGCCTGAAAACCAGTTTGCTTCGGGCAGATGGAGCTCGTTAGCCTGGGAGGGCTTTTTATCTAAGGGAAGGAAAACCCTGATTTTAGACCTCCGTTGCCTTGCGGGATACCCGATCGCGGGAAAGGCTTCGGGAGAAAACCCTGAGGAAAAACCTGGGACAGAGTCTGGTAGACCACCTCTTTCTGGCAACTCCCTGCTGCCTTGCAGGTCGCACTTGGTTGTGCAAAGGCTAGAAAAGCTGACTCGAACAAACGCCGAGTAGTGCTGGGGACGCCGCTTTGTACCCAAATCCCCAAGAACCTTAATTGAAGCCGACTCATCCTGCAGGAGATATTCGCACAAAAGTAAGTGCACTTACTGGCTTTTGTACAATTTTTTACTGGTATTCAATTGGGAATTGTCGTTAGCCCCGTACTGATAAGAAGAACAAGTAGACAGTATGTATGAATAAGATGCTTCGTGTACCACACGTGGGGGGGTGAGATACTGTCAAAATTTTCATGCTTAGGTAAACGTGCATGAATGGGGAAGTGGGAAGTATTCGTATACACAGCTCCGCACAGCTGGTGATCAATTTGAGGCGCTGCTGGTAGCACAGTACAACAATAAGGTACGATTGCAGATCTGCGTATCGACTAGGCTATAACCGTGATAACAAATATCATATGAGCCTTGGAAGGGACACCAAAATGACCAGCTACAATAAAAACGAAAAGGAAAATTGACATTGTGGACTCAACGAAACAGAATCCATACTTGTTGTGATTACTTGAACCCGCATGTAGCGAATTTCAGTCCGTGTGTAATTCGAAAAAATACTCGACGATTGGTTTTATTGCAGCCAGAGCATTCCGCATTGATGTGAAATCGCTCAGCACCATTTTGCATGGTTATATGCGCCAAGAATGAACTGTAACCTTGATCAACCTAGTGGACAACAAACGTCTTTGGAAAAAAACGTAAATTTACTATAAATCAACCAAGCGAAACCACGAAACAGTTGATCTAGGTCAAGCGGTTCAAAATAGTTCTGTTGCTAAGTTATGATTCAATAATGTTGAAACGACAGCGTGAAAGAACATTGAAATTTGCGCATTAGTAAACGCATAGTATGTACGTATGTACCTATGTATGTATGAAATCACAAGCCTGATCTAGGCAAACTGGCGCACAGGCAAAGACTGCACATGAGCTAAGATAGTTTCAGGTTGGCTAGGCCTAGTCACATATGGGAATGAGGCTGCGAGACTCCAGCGTGTCTCCTCATGCTCATGACTACCGGTGACATTTCATAGTAAAAGAAAAAAATATTGAAAATCATTGTATTCGAAGGACAAATTATTTGATAATTTACCGTTGAAAGACCGTCGCCGAGATTGGAAGATGTTTGTGGTGGTGGTGGTGGTGCGGGGGTATCGAAGCCGAGAGAAGCATTCTGTTCGACATTCCGTTTGTAATAGGTCACACTGAGTTGTGGATCATCAGCGGGAGCCAATAAATTTTCGACGCATCCGTTCCCAGAAGGGTCGTCCAAAATCTGATTGGTGTGAGACAAACAATGGCAACTTTATTGAAATGCACTGGTAACAAAAAGCTGCCGTGATGTTGGGCCTACACCTAGCGCGTAAAACCTCCGTCTCTACGACTTATTTTAGACATAATTTGAATATATTAATGTTACGCAATATAAATAATTATCAGTGTTATTCTTGGACGACATTTGCTTCCATTAAACTTTCATTCTGTGTAATATATAATACAAAGAGAAAAAACACCACATCGCATGCAGTGAAATTATAAATCAAGCTGCCCGGTTTCTTTTTTACGCGTTAGCTTTTCCTGTTTCATGTCAATTGCTAATTTGTCTGGCTAAAGACTTGTACTCAAAGATTATGATGGCGGTAAAACTGCAGTCAAAGTGTTTGAACTTAACACGATAACACATGATAACAAGAGTCTGAGGTCACCTAATCTTCATCAGATCTGGAGCCAGTGTCAAGCAACATGAAGTGAGAAATTCAGATAAACAAACCCGTAAAAAAGAAAGCGGGAAGCGAAATGCGTAAAAAGTTGTTTGTTTTTATAGTTTTGGGTTGTTGTATCATATGAGACAACGACTTAGAATTAAATAAATTGACACACGATAAACTAAATTGGCGCCACTGACTTCGGTTTGAAGAAATATCGCGTACAGTTTTTTAATCAACCATTAGGTGAACCTTTTGGACCCCACCCAGGCAAACGAATACGCCCCACTGAGCCTAGCGCTACGTGAGTTTCTTCATCCAAATTCGACACGTCATGACTTACTTTTACTTTTGTGCGACTATCTCCTCCTGGAGGATGAGTCGGCTTCAATGAAAATTCTTGGGTACAAAGCGGCGTCCCCAGCACCACTCAGCGTTTGTTCGAGTCAGCTTCTCTAGCCTTTGCACAACCAAGTGCGACCTGTAAGGCAGCAGGGAGTTGCCAGAGAGAGGTGGTGTGCACCAAATAACCGTCTGCCAGACTCTGTTTCAGATTTTCTCAGGGTTTTCTCCCGAAGCCATTCCCGCGATCGGGTATCCAGCAAGGCAGCGAAGGTTTAAAATCAGGGTTTTCCTTCCCTTAGATGAAATGCCCTCCCAGGCTAACGAGCTCCATCTGCCCCAAGCAAACTGGTTTTCAGGCGCTAGTCACTCGCCCTCACCCCTTCTCCTGTTGGTAGAAGCAGTTCCGCCGGGCTCGGGGAGCCACTCATGCAGGTCACAAGCTAGACTTGGTAGTCAGAGTCTATTTGAGATGCATGCTATATGGGAGAATTTTATAAACAGTGGGAGATTATCCCCACTGCCACCCCCGGCTATGACAACCTTTGGACACGTCATGAACCTGCCACCCGATCGTTTTCCCAGGTTCTACCAGACTCTGCGAATAAGGGGCGGTATGGTATGATGAGGTTTTCTCAAAACAGGTCCCAACCATCGCAAACAAGCAAGCATTAACATATATCTCAACTTTAGGTTTCTTGGTCCCATCTCTCGTTTGCAGACATCTATAATAATAATGCGATGCTGCCATCGAATACGAGCAATCCTACACAGGCATCAGGTGTCGGATACTGAATGCTGACGGACATTTTCCACTCGGATAGACAGGCAACTTGATGTATTATCAGAGAGAAATGTGTGTGTAAACTATAGCAGCCATTACGTGTGACGCAATAACACGGACGTATGCATTCATTTATGAATACACACACGAATATGCATGCGGCAAGATAAATACCCGAACAAACCTCTGATGAAGAAAGCATACGAGATCACAATGCCAATAGTATTACCGAGCAGTCTGGTTTGCAGCTTTGTCATGACAAGCGTAATCCAAGAGTAACACGTGAGGCCTTAAAGGCGGCAAGGAGTTGCTCGACTGTACCCACGTGGCACGGGTGTGCAATCGTGCATTACTTTGTGCTGTGCGGCTAACACCGTGCTAAATTGATTGGCCACAGATAGTGAGCTGCATGCTGAAGCACGCTGCAGTCTCACTACCATTTCCTGTTCTTTTTTCTTCCTCATATCTATCTAGCCTGGGAAACCTGACAGTATCCTAACCCACGTGCAGTCTGTGACTGTGCGGCAATTTGCCTGGATCAGGCTTGTGGCTTCATACATACCATATACCCACGTGGCAGTCACTGCGCATATCAGTGGTAATCAATATTGTAAGACAATGTGTTTCATAGGCACAGAAACGATGGTCTAAACTATATATCAATATAATACGCAAAGAGATCATTGCGTTATATATGTGAAAAAGAGATTCTTTCTTAGGCAGGAATGAAAAAAATCTGAAAATGACTTACGAAAGTGAACGGCTCCTTCACCAACATCATCACTCGCATGCGAGCACAGAAATCATCCAATTTTTGAGCAAGGTCCGGTTGACATTTCTAAAGAGGTGTTTGCAAATGACGCACTGGACGTACTTTTCGTTCGGGTTGCAACGCTGCAATGTTGTTCAGAATATTCTCCAAGACTCCTTCTATCGTTGATACATCTACAGAAAAAAAAACAATCAAAGATCATTGGGAACAGGAAAAAACAAGGAAACTATATATATATTAAATGAGGTGACGTTGATTTGTGCAGTGCCGAACCGCTATCACGATGTAATAGCACCGTATGAAAGTGTATGAATAAACTAAAGCGGATCTCGCTTCTAACCGCCGAGCGTTGGCGGCTGCAATCCGTGATGTCAATGAAGCCGACTCATCCTCCAGGAGGAGATAGTCGCACTAAAGTAAAGTAAAGTAAGTAGTAAGGCACTAATTTCTCATGACCGTGAAAGAAAATAATGGAAACATGTGGGACTACGAAAGTTACAGGTACCTAAACCTGAAATTGAACATCCAAACAAGGAACTTTCAAGAACGAGGAGAGCGAATTCACCAGAACGAAACGCTCGCGATTTTCGCAACCCCGCATCATAAAAACACTTTCTTGTTATGGTGCTTGTTAACAGGAAGCCTTAAGCGCCAATAAACATGATTTTCAGTCATATTTTTAGTGTTGACCGACATGGGTTTGGTTTTGAAGTTAGAGACTGGCCATTTTTGACGCTGTGCAGGGTAAGGAAGTGAGAAAAGATAAACTTGTTTTCTATATCTACAGATAGTTTAGAAGTAACAGGTGATAAGCGGACAGCAACTTTCGATTATACGAACAGGACAGGTTTCACACTCGTGAAACAAAACCACTTGAATTGTCTTCCTTAAAAATCTGCGCTTGAGCTGAAGAGACAAACCACTCTGACGACACAGATGCCATTCCTCATGCCGGAATTCTCGGTATATAAAAGTGCACTAGGGTTTAAAACAATCAACTTAACGTATAAAGCAGCTTACATCGCAATTGTCTCGTTATCAAAAATTAGTACTGTTATATATATATATATATATATATATATATATATATTCTTTGAAAACGTGGCAGTTGTGAGGTAGAAGGCTAACTCGAATAGAGGTTGCTTCGGCATTTGTGTATGAATCATCAATCTTGAGATGCGCTATCAAAACGCTGCTAGCTCAAGTCAACTGGTCAAATAAGTAGTTCGGTCGGATATTGAGTGCGCTGAAACCACCAATGATTTACCAAGCCTGAGCCAGCAGTAAAACTAGCAGGACAATCTCCACGTAGCGCAATTCATTATCGAAATCGATCGTTTTGATCACTCAGTAGATCAACATCATATACAACGATCTACAGTATCTTAACTCACGTGCAGTCTCTAACTGTGCGGCACTTTGCCTGGATCAGGCTTGTGCTTTCATACCATACCATACAACGATCTACCTTAATTGCATGCACGCGGCAACGTAGTGCCGACTTTAAGTGAGCGATACAAACGCCAATTAGACCAGATAACTTGAAACCTAATCTTCACACTTATCTGCTTCAGTGAGTGAATTTTATCAATTAGCCGTTTAATTCGATTAACTTTGCTCAGTTTTAAATAAAGAACGAACCAGAAATTGAGTAACTCACCACCGTCAGTACTAGGGAAAGAAGCATCGAGTTCTGGTATACACACGATAGACCCGCACGGACGTACAATACGACGATTAAGATCATTCGGTTTTTCGATTTTAAGTTGGATGCGTTGTCCTTCATTTTGGATGGCGGCAGCTGGATCCAAGAGCCGATTCTCAAAACCGCAGTGAGGACACGAGAATGAGGAAACCACGACCTCGCGAAAGAAAGGGATTCTAGTAACCAGTAACCGGGTTACACCCTGATAAATGTGTAAGCAGAGTATGATTTTAGTGAAAACGCATACAAAGAATGAAGAAAATGAAGAGTAGCAAAATAAACAGAGACCTAGAGCCAGACAAATTGATGATGGGGTAGAATATACGAATAATCTATTATTTATAAGACGAGCGAAATCTGCTCATGGATACAATAAAGCGTTCAACGGTTTTATTATTCTACACATTTTGGTTTTTATAGTTCATAATTATAATTTATCGATATAGCAATGATCCATCAACTACGTCACCAATGCATCCAAAATCCGAAAGCGTTCGCAGAGATATGTACGCAACAAATTGTTTCAAATGTTGAATTAAATAAAATCATTCACCGCTGAAAATAAAGTCAACAAATTTTTGTAAACGTCGTTTTTCCATTTTGGTGTGGGTTTAAATTTATGGAATAGTAATATGGTTAAACAGTCGGTTGAAGTGCAGAACTCTTTCTATTCACGTTTGTTGCTTGGCATTGTCGCTAATGTTCCCATCCATATACTCATGTTACCTCTTGATCTATGAGGCAAAAGGCCTAAAATTAGGTAATATGCCGCACATAGAGAAAATGCACGTGGGCTGAGAGATCGTCAGATTGCCCAGGTTTAGAAAGATATATGAGAAACAGAGAACATGGTAATCACACTGCGGTTTTCTCAAACAAGGCTTATTATCAGGTGTAATCTATCTAGGATGGTAATCTGGTACGGAGCACTGTAATAACTGATTTACTACAGGTACTGAGCCTGGACAACCTGACAGTATCGTAGCCCACATGCAGTCTCTGACTGTGCAGCACTTTGCCTTGATCAGGCTTGTGCTTTCATACCATATGATAAACTGAGCTTTGTGTGAAAACACGCTGGAGTCTCACTGTCATTGTCCTTTTGTTATACCTGTTTAAGTCTGTGCAACGTAAAAGTATCCCGGCCAATGCACAGTCTATAACTGCGCGGTACATTGCCTGGCTTGTGACTTCATACATATATACATACATAGTGCACCCGTAAAACTGTGCACCGCATGGAGAAAATCGTGCCTGATCAATACAAGCATTGACAGAAGTAATCAATTGAAGCCACTCTGCCACTCCTCTCCAGCTAGCACAGCGTGAGGATCGTTCGAACTTTATTCACGTTAAGTCTAAAAAACTTGTAATATTTAATCTGAAAAAGTAGCACCTAAATTCAGCATTGCAAAATTGTTTGTGAACATACTTGATCAACGCTAAGCGACATATACAATTTACAAACACTGCGATTACTAATCTGAATTCGAGAATATATTAACCATTAAAACGAAAAACATTATTATAAGATGAAACCTTGAAATGCGGATAAACCAAAGCTTATTGAGGCCATACAGCCTTTACTTATTTAATCAAGTTGCTTGTGTGAAAGCACAGGCCTGATCCAGACTAAGTGCCGCACAACCATAGACTGCTTGTGGACTAAGATACTGGCAGGATGCCCAGGCATAGATGTGTGTGTGATGTGAAAGCACAAGCCTGATCAAGGCAAAGTGCCTCACAGTCAGAGACTGTACGTGGGCTGAGATACTGTCAGGTTGCCCAGGCCTAGACAAATATGACAAAAGAAATAGAAAGAAAATAGAAGACATAGATAGGCTTCAGACAATGATCTTTTCGATAAAATACGGTATTTGTCTTGTAGTTTACATTGGCAAATCATTTCGTTTTAATCGCAGCGAGAAAATAGTAATCTAGGATCGAGCGAATGCCGAGTTTATAGAGATAGGTGCACGAACGTGATAAAGCATAACTCACCAGTAGGGCAAATTTATTGTAGGTTTTAAAAGTAATGAGTGTGCGTTGGAAGCTTTGAGAAAACGTTTACCTTAATAATGATAAAACGGTGGTCATTTCCCTGAAACACACAGCGTTACGACGAGTAAATAACTCGACAGAAAGACCGAAAATGACACAATTAACCTCGGACAACAAATTTAATCATGGGCATTGATCCCATGTATTTTGGTATTCCGCTTAGGGATACAGCATACGCCATAAAAACAGTAAATAGGTAGCGACACAGAAACGTACTGATGCGTAACAATTGAGACAGAGACTTGCCAACTCGACAACTTCCGACTGGTCATCCCCATCCCCATCTGTAGACATGGTTTGAACACTCATTTACCTCTAAAGCTGAAAATATACATTTATAGCGTTTCAAAAATTGTTGGAAAAAATATAAAAGCACAATAAAATACAAATAATATTGAGGTCGATCTCCAAGAACCCACGAAATAGGATAAAACAGTGTACTGTTTAGTTCGTTTCACCAACCCCAAACAAAAATAGATGCTGGAATCAAAGGACACACACATGGTTGCAATTTCATTAAGTAAATGCAGTCTTGGTGAAATCAGGAAACAAACGAATATGATGTACTATCAATATACTCACGAAGAATTATAAAAGTGCTCGCTATCCTTACCTAAGACCACGGACTGCAGTGGTTGTAGACAAGTGCAGTACCAAATGCGTCAAAGAGTCGATAATCATGAATGAACTGTAAAATAATATTTACTCTGTCTTACTAATAATGCCCCTTTCTAAGCGAACAAACAATGAGTTAAAAAATAGGATGAAACATTATTATTGTAATCCAAATCTGAGATGAAAATAAATCTGGAGACGTGAAAATGCCGCAAATATTAAAAGCTTTCCACGTATTCACCGCTGTTACTAAAAATTAAATCTATCATTTTCCGAGGTTGTAGTAAGAGACAACCCTATTTGTGTAAAAATCTAAATATATGACACGCAGCTCTCAGATATTGACAATCAAATCCAACATCTGGAGTGAATGAGCAGCTTGCTAGGAACCAACGAGAAGCTTTTCGCTTAAAAGAGAACAAATAATGATTTAAGTCTACGTTATTGCTAGGAGCTGATACTGAAGTCCAGCATTTGTACTACATGGACGACTGACCACCAGCCAGTCCAGCTGGTGCAGCTGACGCATAGAGCGCAATTTTCAGTTTTCATGCGTAGAACGTGCCCCAAACAGTGGAGACGACGCCGGTTAATGATTGTCTGAAGGCTAATGTCGACTATGTCTAAGATACGGCGATGATCTGAGAGATGGAAACGTGGAGTTGCCACCGAACCAAAGCAACCCTTAGCAAAAAAGTTGGGCGAAGACCCCTAACCTCCTAACGTCTTCGGCGCGAACTGTCCAACATTCACTTCCTTGAAGCAATACTTTACTTACCTAAGTGAAATAGATCCTTCGCTTTAGAGTCAAGCTTAGATCACGTCTATTCCAGAGGCACTTAATTTTTTTAATCGGTCCTAGCAATTCTGGACGTGATTTCCTTCTCTATCCAACCTGCAGGAAACCACAAAGCTTCCTAGATAAATGAACTACTCAAAATGATTGATAACAAGATTATTTATAATAAAATTTGGCACTTTTAGTCAGTTCTGAAAGAGCTCTGCACACTTGCTTTTTGAAAAAATAGCACATACTTAGATTACTCCATTACCTTCATATCTCAGGCCTGTAAGATAAATGTTGTGTCTTCACCCAGTAAGGCAATATCATCAGCATAATCTAGGTCCACAATAAGTCCACTTGGAAGGAAATAATCGCCACGTGTGGAGTAACTACTGAGAGCACTCCGGAGGACATCCTCGATGACAAAGTTGAACACGAACGGGGAGATTGGACAACCATGTATTACACCGGGAGTGGTATTGAATGGTATTGAAAGGCTACCGTTCACCATAACCCTCCATATCGAGTGAGCGTTGAAGTCCCTCAGGATACCGACGTACTTCAGTGGGATTGCAGTTCCATAGAGGGGACTTGTTGGTCGAATCAAAGGTGGCTCAGATATCAAGAAACGCCACCATGGTTGGTCGCCGATACAGGTGTCAGTGTTCTAGTAAGTGATGCAGAACGAAGATCTGGTCTACACATCCACGCAATGGCCGAAACCAGCTTGCTCTTCGCGAGAAGTGTCCTCCCGAATCGGAGTAAATCTGCGAAGAATAAGGGCAACCAGTATCTTAGCTATCGCCAGAATAAGTGATATTCCGCGATACTTGAAACATTCGTTCCGTGCTCCTTTTTTATGAACGGGTATTATCAGGGATTAACCAACGAGGCAGGTACTTTCTCATCCATCCAACCCTTTGAAAACAGTTCGAGCAATTGTGCTACGATTGTCTCGCCTCTTTCATTGAAAAATACCGAGTGGAGCCATGGGGTCTTGGCGCCTTGTGTCGCTTCAGAGATTGGGTTTCTGTCGACGCTGTGCGGGGCTAGCAACAATGACCATCGCAAAGGAGATTGTGGATTGTCGTGGTGTCTGAGGGGGGTGCTCATTAAACTGCTGTTTGAAATATTTTCTCCATCTTTCTAAACGCCTATGAAGTTTAGACACTAATCAATTGGTAAAGCCTTCGCACGTTACCTATAGCCGATACTATTTCTATCTCTGATGCACGTTCCTTCCACCAAATTTTCCGCTCATATCTAAGACTCTCGTTGATTTGGATTATAAGACACTTCCGATCATCTTCATACACTAAACCACTCGGAAAGGTGAGGCACTAGTCGAGTAGCGTGATGGACTAAGCAGAGATCCAGCAATGTGACGATTGACAAGAGACTTTGCAGCACTCAGACGCAGAGTCATAGAGCCAATGAAGATCCAGCTCGACCGGCCGATTTTTTTTAATTAGACAGCTTAATACTTTGAAAACTTTAAAGGTTTCTATAAGATCACCCGTAAGCTGCATCCTCCTAAGCGGGAAAAGTCCTAATGTTAAGAGACGGTTTTCATAGTTCGTGCATGCCAACCCCATGATCATGCGAGTGGCCAGCTTCTGTACCTTTTCTAGCTGCACTGAATCCTTCTGGTAATACGGCATCCAAGCCTGAATACAGCTTTTAGATGTGGCTTTACTATTGCCTTGTAATGGGGTTGCAGCACCTCAGTTTTATGCATGTGAATGCTGACCGTAGTCGAAAAAATTCCCTCCTGACCCTTTGAGCCGCAGCAACACACTTAAAGTATGTGGGGACTATAATTCCTAAGTCCTTAGTAGATTTTACCATACGGAACTCCGGGCGGACTGAGGGCGTAGAGACAATCATATTACCTTCCAGTGTAGAGTGCAAGTGACTATTTTGTAGGTTAAGGGGGAGGGGTCCCTGTCGTGAGTAGAGCAAACACAAAGTGAAAAGAGTAGTCGTGGATAAAGCCGGGCTTTATTCGTCTCTATCAGAGTACAGCTATAATAGAGCAAAGAATGCGATTAGCGATGAATTATAATAACAGATGAATTAATAACAGACAAAATACACGACATTCTCCCCCGGTAGATTTAAGGACCATAGAGTGCTTGAAAGAATAGCGTGTGCAATGTTAAACTTGCCGATTTCTTAGATTAAAGGGGTGTACACGTTGTTGTTTGTCTATCAAAGTTTGAACATTATCGGCATTCGGATTGGACGTTAAATCTGTATAGGGTGAATTTGATGAAGGAGATGTGGGTGACAGATCTGATGTAAGTTCGGATGGGACATCATCAGTTGAATTCGATATCGTCACGTACTCCACCGGAATATGATCTAGATTACCCCGAGGAGCCAGGTGCCGTGTAGCTACAGTATCCTCTCTCCCATTGTGAAACCGGATATGGGCATAATTAGGATTACACTCAAGTAAATCCACTTCTTCCACCAACGAATCATATTTAGAATTACGATTATAGTTTTTCAACAGAACAGGACCTGTTTGAAGCAGCCAACTTGGTAGTGAGGTCCCTGCGGGAGACTTTCTGTCGTATTTGAACAACCGTTCGTGTGGCGTTGAGTTGGTAGCTGTACATAGAAGAGAACGAATAGAATTGAGAGCGTCTAGTAGCACAGTTTCCCACGAGCTGATAGGAAGATTTTGAGATTTTAGAGCGAGTTGAATTGCTGTCCATAGCGTTCCATTTAAGCGTTCTACTTGCCCATTCGCTTGGGGCTTATAGGCGGTCGTTCTACTAGTTGCAACACCTTTATCATGTAGGAAATTGCGTAACTCGGACGACATAAACGACGAACCACGATCAGTATGAATAAATGCAGGCATGCCAAAGATGGAAAACAGACGACAAAGAGAATCGATTACTGTTTTTGTGCTAGTGTCTGAACAAGCAAAAGCGAATGGAAAACGTGAATATTCATCAACTATGGTTAACAAATATTTATTACGCGAGGAAGAGGGCATCGGGCCCTTAAAGTCCATGCTTAATCGTTCAAAGGGTTGCGTGGCTTTAATTAGGGTTCTCGTTTCCGGTTTGTAAAATTGTGGCTTTATTTCGGCGCAGGCGCGGCACTGAGAAATTACTGTTTTTATATCGTCAAGTGAATATGGCAAATTTTTTGAACGGACAAAATGATTCATCCGACGAATTCCTGGATGGCACAGAGATTCATGAAGATTTTTAAGATCATTCAGCGTCATCAGAGTAGAACATATGTTACGGGATAACGTATCGGCACCCTGATTCTCTTTGCCAGGTCGATAGATTATATCGTAGTGAAACGGAGAGAGTTCAACCTTCCATCTCTGTATTTTGTCATTCTTAATTTTTCCTTTCGAATGATGGTCGTACATGAATGCAACCGATCTAGAATCTGTTACCAACCTAAAATGAGTTCCCAGTAGATAGTGTCTCCATTTACGAAGCGCTTCGACAATAGCACAAGCTTCTTTTTCGATGGCCGATTGATGCTGCTCACTGTGGTTTAGCGTTCGGGAAAATAAAGCAACTGGTCTGCCATTTTGGTTCAACGTTGCAGCAATGGCGATATCCGATGCATCGGTTTCGACAGTCAAAGGAACATTGTAATCCACTGTGTGTATTACGGCTTGTTCGAGCTCCAGCTTCAATTTATCAAAACTTGCTTGGACCACAACGGGTAGCGAAAAAGTACGATTATGTGATAACGGATAAATTTGATCGGAAAACTTGGAGATCCATTGCGACTAGTAGGCGAACATTCCCACAACACGTTGTTGCTCTTTTAGATTCGTTGGGGGAGCAAGCTCTTTTAAAGGTCTGAGCCTTTCTGGATCAGGCTTGATAACGCCCTTTGACACTTCGTAACCCAGAATCTGGAGACGATTGCAGGTAAATATGCTTTTGCTTTCATTGAATTCGAGGTTGTATTGTTTGGCGACAGCAAGAAAGCGAGAAAGGTTATAATCATGTTCACTTTTAGTCTTTCCACAGACTGTG